>FN648938.1:208614-231509 GCA_000310025.1 Ectocarpus siliculosus | reverse complement strand
GGTGGGAAAAAAAGGACGGGGGTCCCCCCCCGGAAAATTTTTCCCCCCCCCCCCCCCCCCCTCCCCCCCCCTACGAAAGAGCACGTGAAGAAGAGCAACAAGTACTTCGTATGCATTTATATCTGAAAAATGGCGGCATTTCCGACCAAACAAGTATCGGGAGGTTGTGTCCCTTGTTTCATTTTGACCATCGAACAAACAAGGGGATAAAAAACGGCGTCGTGCCAAGAATGCGTAACCTAATCGATTCCATGCGTGAGACCATTCCGCCCCCTCCCCCACCCCCCCGGCTGCCCCAACATTGTCGCGCATGGGATACAGCAAAACCCTCGTTGTCGATACGCAACCCTGCCCCCGTTCGCCAAAACCTTTTGTGCTCACGGCATGACAAAATTTCTCGTGTCATATTCCGCCCCCGCGCACTTTCGATTCCTCGCCGTCTAGACAACACCCAGCTCAGCCTAGCCCGTGACCCTGAGACCACTTGTGCGTATTTCAGCTCTAAACTACGGTAGAAGAAGGAAAATAAGAGGTTGCAATTGTTCGTTCAATCCTCCGGCATGTTGGTTGCTACCGATCTCGCTCTTTTCCCTTCTACCTTCGCCGAATCACGTAAGCGGGCGGGGATGCAGAAAAAAAAAAAAACGAGGCCCCGTGACATGCCAAAAGAGGGGTGGCACGTATTTTCTGCTCTCTCCTCTTTCCCACCCACCCCACAACAAGCAAGGCAAAAACGAAAAACGAACGCAAACAAATGACGAAAGCTTCCAGAGAACATTCTCGCCGGATATCTGTGCCTCCGCAAAGGAGCATGAACACCCACGGACAAGACACATGAAACAAGCGACGAGAGACAGAAACGATGACAAAACAGAATTCGACAAGTAGGATAGGATATGCTGCCCTTTGCCCCAGTCCGGCCTCCTCCATCCAGCAGAGGGGGGCAACCAGCACCCCTCCCTCCCCCCCCCGTGCGCCCATTCATCGCTGCGGCATCGTCATCTCTGAAGTGTCAAAGGGGCTTTCGGAGTTCGCTGCCACCGACGAAAATCGTACACAAGCGAGGTAATGCACTGCAGCACACGGGAACCACCGACACAGCCCAGAAGGCGGCCACCCAACCAACCTACTCACCCTTCCAACGCCCAAATCACCATAAAAAAAAAACTACCGCAGCAGCATGTGACCTACTTTAGTACTTTGCCTCTTGGTTTCATAAAAGAATAAACAAAATAGTAATGGTCTCGGACAGATGTAATGGTTTACTTTACTTTACTACGCAGTGTGGTTGAAAACGAGGACGACTACAACGGATTGGGACGCACACGGCAGGAGGCGCCCAACAGCGCCGCAGTTTATATATATATATATAAAAAATAGTCTTCGACGAATAGGCAGGACACACACTACGCGCTGTGGCTGAAAACGACGGCAAAAACGAACGCAGGCGCTAACATCACCACCGCCACTCCGGCTTTCATCATCGTCACACCCACAAACGGCCGCTGCTCCGCCCCGTGCCACCGCTCACCACGCACGCAGAGCCGAGAGCGATCAAAACTCATGCGGCGTTGAAGGACGAAGAACCCGTCGTCGTCTGGGAGACCCCACCCGTAGCGCTACTACCGCCGCCGGCGCCGCCCTCGTGGCTCGACGGGCTGGCGTTCCCGCTGGTGCCGGTCTCGGAGGAGGGGGTCGCCGTCGGGTGCGGGCTCGCGTCCCCACCACCCGCCCCGCCAACCTCCTCCAGGAAAGCCTTCCCCTTGGCGTGCGCTCCCCTGTCGTTGCTCCCCGCCGCCGACCCGATGTCCCCGCTGGCGCTGCCGGTAGGGGAGCGTGTGAGGGAGGAGGCGTAGCCGCCGACGCCGCCGCCGACCTTAAGGAACCCGCCGCCGCCGCCGCCGCTGCCGCCGACGCCGCCGGGGCTGCGGCCGCCGCTGGCGGCCGTGCCGCTGCTGCCGGTGGGGCTGGTCGGCGGGGTGGACTTCTTGCCCATGATGCGCTTCATGCCGCGGAGCTTGCGGCCGAGGCTGTTGCGGCCGAACGTGCTCCTCTTCGTCTCCTCTACGGTCATCTCGGCCGTCGCCTGTATACAGCAAGAACGAAAATGGCGGGCAGGGAAAGAGCGTGCGTGTTAAAGAAAGCGCACATGTACGTACATGAGCACGAGTAGATTTAACGTGTATGAGCATCACAGACAGCCGGGAAAATAAGCGCGGGTACTACGACCGCACGTACATACATGGGCACTGGTGGATGTAATGTGTAATTTCATCACAGACCGGTGGTGGCGGTGGTGGTGGTGGTCGTACGCACATTTCTTGACGTGACATGGGGCGTTTAGCGGCTTTGGGTCTTAGTTCTGTCGCGTGGAGAAAGGGGGCGGATGTGTGTTGTGTGTTTTGGCACAGCAGTGAAGCGGAGTTCCCGAGAGGCACGACGCACAAAACTAGGGTCATCACGTCTCCTTTGTCAAGCCAACAAGAAGCACGATACCCAGATTGTGAGACGAATGGAGGCCGATGGACGGAAAGTGTAGGAAAAGAAAAACAAAATTCAAGATATGCCTCACCACGACTCTCACCGCCCATCCCTCGCAAGTGGTTTATGAATTCTCGTCGTCACAAACAGGGAAACAACAACAACTCTGTGGACTTAAGTTTTTCGACAAGCTACCCGGCTATCCCACAACTCTCACCCAGAATCCTCCTTACTTTTTCGCGCCCTCGCGCCATCATCCAGAACGATACTGCTTTTGTATCGTTGACAACCACTCATCAACCGACGTTTGATAAAAAGCCCGGCAGCAAGCACGGGCCGTGTTCTTACCGAGCGAGGGATCCCAATCGAGTCCCTTCCGGTGGTAGAGGTGGGGCTGCCGTTGGGGCCCATGCTCGCGCTCGGGGGAGGCGAGAGCGAAGACGACTCGCGCTTCTGTTGCTGCTGGGCCCTGTTCTGCTTTAGCTGCGACTGGGCCTGGTTGGGTGGGGTTGCAACAGGACGGGGGCGTTAGGGTTGTAGTGCAGGGCCTACGAAAACCGCGTGTGGTCGAGATACCAGTCGTAACGAAACGACGTCAAGAAAACGATGTCCGTCGGCATCAGAGACAGTTACAGAGGGTAAGGCCCCGTACTAACGAAGAACCAAAACTCTGAAATCAAAGTCGAGACTCTAAAACAAAAAATCAATATCAAAACCTTGTACATCAAAATCGGAGTTTTCTCTTCCGGCCAACAGAGCCGATTTTATGTTTTGACTTCTCTTGAACTTGATTATTGGTTCGGACTCGGCCTCAGAAACAAGAGTACAAGGGCATGTCAGTGTCAAAAGTGGCGTCACCATCAGTGTATGGCAGGACACTTGCCGAGTGAACAGCGGTACCACCACCCCCAACAACAACAACAACAACTAGCATCACCTCACACCTCAACAGCCATGATCTAGCAAATCAATTCAAGTAGCATTCGAGTCGCCAAACTGGGGGCCCTCAGCTCGGCTTTTCACCTACTGTACCACGGGCGGGCCATATCTAAAAGAGGGTGGCATATCCACGTTTAATGCCACATTTTTTGCGTGTTCACGCCGCCACCGTGTGAACGCCCAAATATAACCCTTGTGGGCCTAGAGACGGCATATCCACCACGTTTATTGCCACCCTTTTTGTGCTTGTCTATGACACACACACATAAATGCGCAAAAATCACTCACGTGGGCCTGGAGGCGACAGGCATATCCACCACGTTTAGTGCAAGATTTTCCCCCTTGTTCATGCCACCCCCTCCGTACGCTCAAAAACCACATCACGTGAGCCTATCAACCACGTGTACTGCCACACCTCGTTCGCATGTTAACGCCACCCATACCCGAAAACCACTCACGTGGGCACCGGAAGCGTGCTCCATGGCGTTCCTCGACGGCTTCCTGCGGGCGGCCGCCTCCACCTCTTTCTCGTTGGGCGCCACCCTCTCCCCGAGCGCGAAGTTGCCCGGCAGGATCTTGAACGCCCGGTACCTGGGGTGGCCCCGCAGGGCCATGGGGATAACGCCTGGCCGACGCCAACCGACACCACCAGCAGCAGCCGAGACGAGACCACCGGCCGGCCAGTCCATGGTTGGGGCATACATGACGGCGTTAAAGGAGAGGATGGTGATGACACGAGATGGGGGGGGGGGGCGAGAGGAGGAAGGTCAGTTCTTGTTAAATGGCCTCCAAGCCAAGAACGAGAGCAATCACACGCTGCACGAGGCCATCAACCACACGGAGGAGGCACGGGGGGGATACTAATAGTCTACGGTTTCACGGCGTGCGTGAGACGTGGGGGTGGGGGCAAGGGTCAACGACAAGAAAAAAAAGCAAGAAAAGCATCTCTTGAAAGAGCGCGCGCGGTACACGGGGGGGAGGGGGATGGAAGGGTTCCTGCAACAGCTTTATCGCTCATGAATCTATGCCAGTACCATGCCCAGTAAACGACAAGTGCTGCGTACAACGCAACCATTCCGTGAACCACAAAAACCATTCTGTCCTAAAACGATTTCCCGAACTTACCATGAAGCAAAACAGATGTGCCACGAGGAGCTCGAGTCAATCTACCACCGCTCTTCGGCCTCGCCCTACTTGTAGTACGTACGTCACGCCTTACCGTTGAGCGTCGGCTGCGACTGGCAAGACGCAAAAACAACCACAACAGGCCCGCTCATCGCTTGCTTCACCTGAAAGCTTGTTGTTGGTAAGGTGGAGCATCTGCAGCTTCGGCAGACGGGCCAGCTCGGCCGGGATGTCATCTGACGACATCAACGACATCAACCATGACGGCGGTGGCGGCAGAGGCGGGTGCGGCAACAACAGCAAGGCCCGACATCAAAGCATTGACGGAATTGACTGGAAAAACCCAACGTCAAATCATTGGCAGAATTGAGTAAAAGACCCAACAACAAAGCTTGGCGGCATCGAGAAAAACCTAACGTCAAATCATTGGCAGGATTGAGTGAAAGACCCGACAACAAAGCATTTTGGCGGCATTGAGCAAGACCTAACAGCAAAGCATTGGAGGTAACTGGACCAGGCCCGTACTTCACAAGAGTAGGCCACCTTAGGCCTTCCTATCGCCATGCCATGCTTTTCGTCCTCTCGCCCTCTTCGCCTGCCTGCCGCCTCTCTCCACGCTCGCTTCCCACACCAAACTCACCAACTCTTTCCGACGAACGATTTTGGTCGTCTGTTGTACTACCCCCTCCCCCTCTTCATCTGCCTCCTCCAACAATACCCAATATCCCCCCCCCCCGGCCAACTTCTCTGTACAGTACCGTCATCTCACCCGTGAGCTGGTTGTCTTGCAGCCAGAGCTGCTGAAGGTTCGTGAGGCGGCCGAACAGCTGCGGAATCTTGCCCGAGATCTTGTTGTGCCGCAAGTCCAGCAGCGTCAACGCCGTCATCCGCGACATCTCTGGCGGCAGGGCCCCTTTTTAGTTCCAATCGTGCAAGTGCAGGTTTTTCAGCCACCGGGACAGACAGACAAGACCAAGGGGAACAGACGTTAGAGGAGCCGCGTTGTGTTTAGTAGGGTGAAAGCATACTCAGAGTATTCTGAGTTAAGTAGACTCAAACGAGGTCGGCGAATATGGTTGAATATATTTGAAACACTAAAACAAGGACGTACGATAGGTTTAGTAAAATACTCGAGTAACGGAGTACAAGTACATACGGTTCAGCAACATATTCCGTGCTTTAAAGTGCACGCAACATCTGATGAGTATAGACGAGTGTATATGAAATACTACTCAAAAATATACCAAGGTTTAGTTTAGTGACATACTCGAGTAGCTGAAACCTGGTATGTTGTCCGGTATTCTGTACACACTCAACCTCTGAGTACCGAGGAGAGTTTTGTGTAATTAAATTTCTTTTTAAGTACTCTCAGTACAGTATAGATGAAAACTCTTGAACTAGTGTATGTACTCAAGGTTCATGTGAAAGTTGAGGATATTTGGAAAAAATATCTACCTCAACTTTTTTTCGGTGCGAGTCAAATACTTGAGTAGCGTTAGTATGGTTGATAAGACATTGGATACTAACTCAACCTCTGGGCATGGTTGAGCATTCTTGAAATACTTACTCAGCCTCGTGAATACTGGTTGAGTACATTGAAGCATTAACCCAACCTTCCGAGTATGGTTAAGTAACCAATACTCATACTCCGCGAATGCCCCCTCGGAACAGTTATGTGATCGCGTCAGTGGGGCATTTCTGCGGGCCTCCCATGCACGACCACCATACACTGCTGTAACGCTATATTCGAATTATACTCGTCGGGTAAGGGTAGCGGCGGGTAGGTGGCGAGATGCATGATAGCCACGCAGCTGTTACATATGCGGGAGGCGGCAACCTCCGATGCAACACCCTCTCGGAAGTAGCAGCAGCAGCAGCACCACCACCACCACCTGCGATACAGGCCAGAAAGAGACCTCCAAGAGGGTGTGCGCGTCAGAGAACCGGCTGTCGATTGCAGCACGGTGAACTCCGAAAGTGTTCACTGCTGTGCGATGGCGGAACGGTCGAGACACCTCATGGGTTACCAGCACGAAAGGGCACGCTAGGACACCTTTCTGTTCTCTCTGGGAGACTATTGCAAGCCCGTAGATATCCCATGGAGCTGCAGCTACAACGCCAACTTCTAGTGCCAAATACAACCGTCATTTTCATTTTTGGGTACTCCGCAAGCACCAGGTCTCCGTGTGTATACGAGTCGTGTAAAATACACGCGCACGTACGTTATTCTTGGGTCCGCCGACTGAGTATGCTCGGGGTAACTCGAGCAATATAGATTCGCCTTGTGTGCTTGACGGTTGGATATTTCCACACCCTGTACAACTTTAACTAATAACTAACTGAGATAGTTGTTTGCCAGACAACTACCGGCTAGTTGTTCGTAAACACCCAGTTGCGCGCTCCTGGAAGAGTAGTCATCTACAGGCAACTAGGTGCGCACGCTCCTGGAAGAGTAGTGATCTACAGGCAACTAGGTGCGCACGCTCCTGGTAGAGTAGGTGTCTGCAGGCAACTAGGTGCGCACCCTCCTGGAAGAGTAGTTGTCTGCAGGCAACTAGAAGCGCACACTCCTGGAAGCGTAGTGATCTACAGGCAACTCGATGCGCACGCTCCTGATTGAAAGAGTATGTAGTCATCTACAGGCAACTAGGTGCGCACGCTTCTGGAAGAGTAGGTGTCTGCAGGCAACTAGGTGCGCACGCTCCTGGAATAGTAGTTGTCTGCAGGCAACTAGAAGCGCACCCTCCTGGAAGAGTAGGTGTCTGCAGGCAACTAGGTGCGCACGCTCCTGGAATAGTAAGTGTCTGCAGGCAACTAGGTGCGCACGCTCCTGGAAGAGTAGTTGTCTGCAGGCAACTAGAAGCGCACCCTCCTGGAAGAGTAGGTGTCTGCAGGCAACTAGAAGCGCACCCTCCTGGAAGAGTAGCAGTTGTCAACGAACAAGTTGTTTGTTGCCCGGGCAATTGTCAACCACAGATTCGCACACCCAAACACCCAAACACAGACAGACACGGGCAGATGTCAAAATAGAATAATTAGTTTGCCGCCACAGGTGGACTACCGCACTACCGCATACGTCACGCACACACACACAGACAGGCTGACTACCCAGGTGTCAATATAGAACAATGTGTTGCTGCCGGCACAGCAGGGCACTACCGCAACCCCACGCACTCGCACTCACAGATACACACGGATGGGCAGGAATACATCGATAAAGGTTAAAAAGGTTGGACTGATCTTCCTCGTCTGCCCCCCTTTTCTGCGCAGAAACGACCTCACACTGCTACTACTGTTAATGCGTTCTCATTGTAACTCCAGGACAGACTACCAACTTTAACCAATAAGCCAGCTAAGTTAGTTGTTTGCCAGACAACTACCGGCTAGTTGTTCGTAAACACCTAGGTGCGCACGATTCTGGAAGAGTAGGTGTCTGCAGGCAACTAGGTGCGCACAAATCTGAACCAGTAGGTGTCTGCAGGCAACTAGGTGCGCACGCTCCTGAAAGAGTAGTCATCTACAGGTAACTAGGTGCGCACAAATCTGAACCAGTAGGTGTCTACAGGCAACTAGGTGCGCACTTCCCTGGAAGAGTAGTTGTCTGGCAAACAACTACCAACTAAAGTAGTTGTACAGGGTGTGCATATTTTTTATATTCTTTACCCAAAGCTGAAAGTAAGACTTGAGTATAATTTTAAAATATTTGGAGAGACTTCTCATGTGTTCCTTGCCAGGCAAAAGTTGTTCCGAATTTGCTCTTGAAACAACAAAACCAACACCGCCGCACGCGAAGCAGTACGCAAATATGGGGGCGGGGGGGGGCGTACTCATTTGTTGCTTGCCGTAGTCATTTGACCATTGACCACGCGTCCCTTTCGAGAGGGAGCACCGTTCCTACACCTACGGGGGGGGGGGGGCAAACAAGGAACGACAGAGGCAACGCGTTCAACACTCACCTCGAAGAAACAAGGGCGCCCACACACACACCTCAAACACTTTCTGTCTGGAGACCAGACTATCCACATCCGTGACCTGTGAGCCTGTGAGGACCCAGACCACTACCGTAGGCAGCTATGCACATGATTTCCGTTTCTAGCCTCACTGAGACTGACGCCATCTCATTGAACCAACCGGTCACAGTACAGTGCATGTAGCGCGGTCGATGTCGATGCAAACAGCAATAAAAGGTACATGCACCACACACCTGAGAGTCCGATGTTGTGGCCGGCATTGAACCTCTGCAGCTTCCGAAGCTTTCCAAACTCCGGTGGAATAGCGCCTGCTCCACCGCGCCGGCCGACAACCCGACCCCCCCAAAAAAAACGGTGCAGATCCGCCGGGACCCCCGTGTGGCGTGGACCAGAAGAAATGGACATGAACAAAGAAGAGAGCAACGCCGCGACAAATAACAAGCAAACAACGACCGAATGTAACGGAAGAAGAAAACGTCAGCTCGTGCGGGAGATGTCTTGATTCCGTCGACGGCAGCGTTGAGTTGTAATTATAATAGCATCACAAAACTCGGGGGGGGGGCGTACTCATTTGTTGCTTGCCGTAGTCATTTGACCATTGACCACGCGTCCCTTTCGAGACGGAGCACTGGGGGGGGGATGACGAAATACATGTGCATGCCGTTTGTAGCGAGCGAAGACGGTCAAGGATTCCGTCTTTCGTTTATTTTGCTGAAACATTGCATGTGTGACTTGACTTCGCTGGATGATATCACCGAACAAACGGCAAGGCTCGAGAAAGCCCACAAAACATGCACGGCGACAAGAGAGAGAGAGGAGAGAGAGAGAGAGAGAGAGACTATCAACACAGCAGCCTCTGGAAATATTCAAGTGCAACACGTTCATGTCGTCGGCACTCAAAAAGCCCAGACAAGCACCATCACTGATCCACCGAACGTCCGGAACACACGGGGGACAAAACGAAACACACACGCAAAATCTCTTTGCAATTGCCACCAGCTTACAGGATCTGACGTCCAAGCAAAAATGGCCGACGCATCCAACCACTCCGAATGCCGGGACCGGTGCGAGAGCGTGTGTGTGCACGCCATGCGGCCCGGTAAAAAACGACTTCTAGACACATAACAGCGACTGCTGTTGTACTTGTAATACGCTCGATTCAAAGAGGGTTTCAACTCTCACCGCTGAATGCATTGCTGTTGACAAGGAGCTCCTCCAGCTTGGCCAGCTTTCCTAGTTCAGGGGGAAGGTCACCTGGTGCGCGTTGAGTGCAGATAAAATACGTAAAAGACGACCAAGACAAAAACCACGCGAAAACGCAGGAAGCACATTTGAGCAAATGTTCCGACATCGTGTTTCCACGCAACGTGCGATGTGTGTGCATGAGCTCGTCCCATCAATTCTGGCGCCGGTTTACCGGCCTTTCGGCATATCAGCAGGGGTCACACAGCTTTCTTCATTTTTATTTTTTGTCGGCGAAAAAGACAAACACGTGCTACCGCGGCCAGATTTTCAACGGCAACGGCCAAGCTTCGGCCCCCAAATCAACGCGGAGAGGGGCGAAAAAAAACAAAACTGTTAGAGCTCCCAAATAGAACGAGGTCGTGGCTCGCTGCCGAGAGCAACCAATGAACTCATCCTTAAAGCGGAGAAGTTGTTCACATGTCTTGTTGCTGTTGCTGTTGCTGTCTCCACGTCATTTTTGCCTCATGGTCTAAGCCCGCGACCTCGTCAGACCCACAGACATGTACGGGGCACAGCAGCAGTTGGCTCGATGATATCGCCTTCGGTGCCAATGAAGTAACCGAAGCACCTATACAGCACGCCGAACTTGGGGCGCAAAATCGCAGCCCTCGACGGTGTGTACAATGCAAAACGGCACCGGCCATACGGAATACGTTTGCACCATTTCGCGCACACCTTGACCTCGTCACCAAGTCGAACCACGGCCATCAGTCAACGACATGATATCACAGATCAAAGCGATGAAAAAAAAAAGAAGGTCTCACCGCTGAGGAAATTCCAGCTGAGGTTGAGCACCACCAAGTTGACCAAGTCTCCGAAAGAGGGGGGGATAAACCCTGAAAAGGACAAGGACAAGGACAGATGACGAGTAATCCAATACATGCGGGGAGAAGGCGGCGAGGGGGTGTTACAAAAGTGGTTCCGATCGTAGAAACATGGGTGAACCTTCTCTACGCAAATCTTGCACAGATGTACTCTATGCAAACCAGAAGGCATGCCAACCGCACCACTCGAAACAGGTGTAGCAGCTGCTGCAGCAGCAAGTAGTATCAGTTGTTCATATCAGACGTGCACATGAGGAACATGCCTTTCCTTCCATATCATCAGCCCGCTCAAGAGAGGCCGATAAAAAAAAAAAAAAGCGCCGACGACGGCAGCAGCAGCAGTGGCAGCAGCAGTGGCAGCAGCAGCAGCAGTGATCGTAGTAGTGGCACTGCTCTAGCGCACTGCTGTTCTAGAAGACCTATAGGTGATGACGACATGTAAAAAGCTGGTCGAGCTGGTACAATCAACAACAATCTCTACCAACGTTGCACCTTGTGCCCAAAAGCAAACCAATTGCGGGCACAAGTCTAGACCGCTCGAACGCTGTCATGCCCTAACCTCAATGTTGACAGACACAATGACCTACAACACCCATACAAGAAAAAAACGACAATGATGAAGATAATAAAAGAAAACATCTCACCGATGAGACGGCAGTTGCTGAGGTTCAGGTGAGTTAGCCGGCTCAGCTGCCCGAGTTCGGCCGGGATTCGCCCTGAGAAGCAAAGTGTACAACCACAAAACAAAGCAGGCCGAACGTGTAATGTTAGACAAACAGGAAGAAAGGGGAGCAGTTCCGTTGAGAAAGCAAAAGATCATGCAAGAGAATCTTGTGGATAGCAAACCAAGACAGAAAAATACGAACATACGCATGCTTCGTCCTCTGTATTGACCAAACTGCGTCTAACGGTGACAACGGCCGCTTCGGGGAATAAAAAACCAAAACATTACCCACGGTTGTGGGATACGGGCGAGAGGGATATAGATTGCCACACGCAAACCATACTGGTAGTCCGAGAAGGAGGGTTCACCCCTTACTGCACCGCGCGTCGCTTGCGCAACCGCACCCCCTTGGCCGGGTTTCCAACCTCAATTGTCTGACAATTACCCTAGGCAACACACAAGAAGCTCTTAGCAACACCGAAGCATCTTCTCTGTCTCTTGTCTCTCCCTCTTGTGTCTCATTCCAACACCGCCCCTGTACAAAAAAAAAAACACGCACCGACAGTCCGGAGTACGTGTTTTTTGTTGCTACTTCATAATAAACAGGACGGAAACACACACACTTTGCGCTTGGGTGCTGTAGTAGGCCACGAGGTGGCGGCCGCTCCCCCATCATGAGATTTTGCCAACAGGCTCATGGCGTGATATCGAGTCGTGGCAACGAATGCATTCATTCGAGGGGCGGAAGGAGACGAGAGAGAAAAGCGTACAGCGCTACTCCTCACTGTTACAGGATAACAACCAACACACTCACCCTTAAAGCGATGTCTTCGCATCGTGAGCTGTTCCAAGCGGTCCATGCCGGCCAACTCCACCGGCAAGGGGCCTACGACATTAAAGAGAGGAGAGAGGGGACGCGAACGAAACGAGACGAGGCGACTTCGGTTGTCATGCCACCGGACCCCCTACACAAGAACGGGCGAAAATACAAGCGTCCTCTCGAAAAAAACGAAACGGCGAAAACAAACAAAAAATACATGACGCTAGAAAACCTCCCAGTCTCTCGACGCTCGCCGCACATGAAAACACGACCCCGTCTTGACGGTAGCCAAAGCAAGCACCCTCGCAACTGCGCAAATCTTTTACTCGTGCTGTCGTTCTCACATATAGGAAACGGTGGCCTCATGCCAACGTGGGTCACCTGGAACACCCCTCCAACCCTTACACGGCAACCTTCACCGAACAATTGCCGCGTGCCCGACCCCCCCCCCCCCCCCCAACGCCCTCTTCATCAACGCCTCCCTCCCCGACTTCGCCTCAGACCTCTAAACCCTCGCGTGTGCTTCCGCCACAGGGTCCAGCGCCGACGATCAGCAGCACCGCTTGCCAACACCACCACCTCACAAAAAAAACGCCTCCTCCTCCTCCTCCTCCTCCTCTTGCGCACTCACCGATGAGAACCGCCTGTCGATTTTCCGGGTCACCGTCCACGTCGAGGGCCACAACGCGGTCTTCCGTGTCCAGGTAGACACCGTCCCAGTTTTCGATGTTCTCGTCCACACCCCACCCGGGACGGCTCGACAACACCCCCGTCCGCTTGTTCTCCAGCCTGCGGTAACGGGAGGGGTGGGGGGGGGGGGGGTACTCTCATGTTTTGGATCCTTGGTTATGAACTATTTGACCACGCGTCCTCGAGAGGACGGGGCATTTGTTCCCGTAACGGGGCATTGTTCTTACTACATGTGCATGGCAGTACTGACGGATCACCATCAGACAGAGCTGGCGGTTGGATGGCTGACAGGTCTCTCTCTCAGGACGAGAGCAGACAAGCGCCCACAGCGCCTTCGGGAGACGCCTGACTTGAGACAGGGGGACACCACACATGTGTTAGAAACAACACCTGACGTTCTTGGCTGACGCCAAGAGCCTTCTCTTTGTTTTCTACCTTTGGAAAGGGTTGCCTCAGAAACACGTACCACATCCTCCTCGTTATTCAGACTGACAAAGGGAGGAAAAGCAACTCGTGCGCGTATGATACAACGTCGACACAATAAAGAATAAAAAACGCGTCTTACCTCGTTTGGTCGTAGAGACGAGCTAATACCAACAAAGTTCCCATGCATGATACACCGTGGACACCTTAAGAACAAAAATGCATAATGCACGGTGGACACCTTAAAGAACAAAAAACGCGTCTCACCTGGCGTGGTCGTAGAGACGAAGGACGGCGGTGAGGGCCTTGCAATCCGGCGTGTCTGGGAGCTCCACCTCTACAAATTCTTCTTCGTCATCGTCGCCCATCTCGCCTATTTTATCGTTGTGTTTCGAGGTACGGTAAAATCGTCACAAAGATGGTTAGGGTTTCGGTCAAATAATAGTGTGCCCAAAACGAGAGTATTGCACTTGACGTTGCTTGTTGGCTCCAATCATGTCAAGACGCAGAGCAACATCAACACGACCCCCAACCCTGAACAACAGCAGAAGCCGCGGTTGTAATGAAAGGAGAAGCGACACGTCCAAACGTTTTCGTGCTTGTGGGTGTGGGTGCCCTTACCGTTGTCGCTGTCTGTCATCATGGCAAAGAAAAAACACACCACAAAACCGCTTAAACAACCTCTTCCTCTGCAGAAGGCTCGTTTCTGGCTTCCTCTGCGGGGTACCCCAGCAGCGAGCATACAGTCGGGTGCGGGAATGTGCCGAGCGCCTTCACCCGCGCTACTATTGTGGGCACCAAGGACGAAGTCGTTCCTGGAAACATCAAATAGGATCGAGAATCTAAAAATGCTTTTTTCAATAAAAGAAAAGAAAATTTCTGCACCCGATTGTACAGGTTTCATGACGTTCGTACGTGTGCCCCTGTTCTTACCGTCGAGTTCTGAAGCTTGTCTTTAACAAGAGCACACTTGGGTACGCAGTTTCTCTCTTCCCAAAAACCGGGAAACGCATGCATATCTTAGTTTTCCAAAGTCTTAACTCCAGTACGAAACTTCCACCGCAAAATAACCGTCCGCTGACCCCCCCCCGTGTGCACAATGTTCGCATCTGAGATTGTAGCCCTTGTGATGCACTACAAACTAGCGGTCGCGATATTCCAAACGATCCTTCATCATCGAGTTCGGTGAGCTACAAGCAGCATCTTTGAAGCTGCCGTGCGGTCTGATTTTGAAACACTTCAAGCACATGGTGGGCGCGAATCAGTGCCTTTGTGAGCGTGTGTAGGGGGCCGCGAACTTTAGCGCAGCTATTCCCTCACATGTCCTACTCGTCTCCATAGTCGATTATAATGCCTGAGGTCACCTATATCGAGCGGCATTTGGGCGTCGCGCACCGGTGTGGTTCTTGACGTAAGATAGATGGAACGTCGTTCGTATAAGCAGCTGCTGCTGTGCAACCTTGTCAAACTAGTTCACCAAATATTTGAAAACGGGTCTTGATATTTTTTGAAGCCGTCTCCCAAGCCTAAGGGCCTAAAGCACATCGGGTGTAAATGTTTTACAACTGCTGTAGAAAAAATAGGTTTCGTGTTGTAGCATTAAGTACTCGCGCCGATTTGAGGGACGGGCGTCTACTCCACTTGAAACTCCTGCTGTCAAGTCCGTCAACCGGTAAAATGGACGCAAAACGGGTGAAATGTAACAAAACTCGGAATTATAGCTGCTCTGTGCAGTCTGTGGGCGAGGTCATCTCACAGCAGCAGTCTCTTCGTAGACGTATGCAACAAAGACAACCTAGAGGTAGGGATATTGTAGAATTTTCTTGGTTACCCGGAAATGCAGCAGGTGCTCCCTAACATACAACATACAATTGACGGCCCGCACGCTCCACATGGTATGCCACAGTATATATATATAATCTCTCTGTTTCGCCAAATTTCGAAAAACACAACAGAAGTGCAGCCCCCCCTCTTGTTCTTTCGATAAACACTGCTGTTGTTCTTTTGATTGAACACGCCGCATTTTCCAAGATCGTGTGTAGGATCTCTGGGGCAAACGAAGGTACCTTCCAAAGAGGCAACAAAGGCAAAACATTATTGCTGTTGGTGGAGACATCATCCAGAGCCCAAATTGGCTTTCGGCAAAATAAGGGACATGGAAACGTCGAAAATCGCCACCTTTCGAAAGGCCGGTCCGCCCAGACCAGCATCAGGTCATGCATCCATCCATTCGCCTATATGCACTCTCGGAGTAGAAACTTCCACAATCTTATACACAGACCATTAAACGTTTAGTCCAAATAGGAAAAATAGATCAATTAACACAGAAAGACTACCCGTTCAAGAAAAATACGTGTAGCAGCGCACATCGTGCATTCGGGAGTCCAGACTTGCTGCTAGACCCGCCCCATCACCTCCATGCTTTCGAACGCACCGCCAGACAAAACAACCCGCACTACTGTTGTTTGCGCAGAGCACTCGGCACAAAACGAAACAACTCACTTCCATCCCATTGGCAGGCGACGTCCCTCGTCTCTACCGGCTCGCTCTCCTCCTTCTTGCCCGCGCGGGCGGCGACGGGGCTGTTGGCCGTGTTGCTCGACCCGCTCCCGCTCCTCGCGTGCTTAGCCTTCTTGCCTCCCTTGGCCTCGCCCTTGTCACCGCTGGGCGCCCTCTCTCCCGCGCAAGCCGCGCCAGCGCCGAAGCCTTCTCCGCTGCCGCTGCCGCTGCCGCTGCCGCCGCCCGCGGCGGCCGTCATGTCGGACGCAGCCGCGGAGGCGTCCTCCCCGAAGAACTTGCCTACGACTTCGTCGGTGCTGTAGGACCGCGACAGGCCCGGGGTTAGCATGGCCCTTGGCCGCGAGGCCGACCCTCCCTCCACGGCGATGGGGAGGGTCTTGGACATGCTGTCGATGCCGCCGGCGGGGCCGGTGCCGCTTGCGGCCTCGTCCACAGCGACAGTGAGCCCTCCGCTGTTGCCGGACCCGCCGCTGCCGCCGCCCCCCCCGCCGGCCGCGGCCCCTTCGTCGTCTTCGTGGTCGTCCTCGCCGCCTTGGCTATTGAAGACGCTCCGACTTCGCGACGACGACGCGGTTGCTCGCGGCGCCGCCGCGCCCGCCGCGGTGGCGGAGGGGCTCGGCTTAGGCAGCATGGTTGTTGTTGACCCGCTCGCCTCGCCGTCGTCGCCATCTTCGCCGAGACCAGCACCATCATCGTCGCTGTAAAGATCAGCAGAGGCATCATCATCATCCCCCTCTTCTTGCTTTCGGTGCCCCCAGTCCGCGCCGTCGCCCATCGCGCCAGTCGTCTGCGAGAAGGGTTCGGCTGCCGAGCTTCCCCCGCCGTCTATGTCCACCCCTCCCTCGCCACCACCGCCCATGTTGATGGGCGAGGACTGCGAGAAAGACGACTTGCTCGGTGCATTCAGCGGCTTCCCATCAGGACCCACTTTGCACCATTTCCCCCCGACCTGTGCCCACTGCCCGGTCGCCGTCTGGGAAGACTGGGTCGAGCCATGCTTGCTGCTTGGATCTGGCACGAAGACCCCATACTCAAGGAAGCGCGACATGGTGCGGCTGCTGCTGCAGGCTGTGTGCTTGCGTGCTCTGCTGCTGCTCCAGCAGAGTGGTGCTTGCTCCGTCCCACCAGGCGCTAATCAAGCAATCCGAGTATTTTTTCGGCGCAACGAACGTCACTGGCAGAGCGTGTTTGGTTGCTGACAAGACGCGGTAGCGAGAGTGGCGAAGAACACGAGGGGGAGACAGGGGGGGGGGGCAAAAAGGGTTCGAGAAACAGGAAAACGCCACAGAGGGCAGGGAAGGCCAACGAGGTGGCGTCAGCCAGAGTCAACCGTGACATCCACATGCTCGGCCACAAGTGCACACATACGCGGCGGACCCATCAACGTCTACACTGCTTGCTGCTCCTCCTTCACAGCAGCATCTATCTTTCTCTTGTATTGTAGCAGGATGTGAAATTCTCATTTCCCTCCTGGCAGCTTTCCTGCCGTGCATGCATGCAGCTTCCCTCCAAAAGGCCAGCCGCCCCCTGTCGTACGTTCCCGCGCTCACGCCGGGCTGACGCTGGGACTGTACATTGTACAACCCAACCGCCATCCAGCTGCGACCCACAACTCCGGCCATGGCCCTATGGTGACCGCACGCAGCGGCAGAGGTTGTACCTTGTCGGAGGGAGAACAAATTCAACTCACCGTTTGGGAGAAAAGAGAGCCCGATTACGCCACGTCGGAGATTCACGCGTGCGCGCTCCAAACCCAGAGACGAACGGCGTCTGGCAGGAGAAAAAGCGGAGTGGATTTAGGCAGGGGGTGGCGTTCTCTAGATGTTCCCGTGCTGTCGGAAATTCTCTCTCTGTTGGTTGAGGTGGCCGCCAGAGCGTGAGAGATGCCAGAATACCAACGAGGGGATGAAACAGATGAATCCCCTCCTTTTTGATGAGGCGTTCGTTGAAAAATGGGATAAGAAACAAATTCATCTCATCTTTTTCTTGCTGGTATGCACACACGAGGGCCAAAATCCAGAACAAATTGGCCAGAGGATTCAGGATTCAGGGACGTATACTTGTACTACTGCTGCAGGAGACATACATACACATTGCGATCCGGCGTACAGAGTTAGTGAGAGGGCTATGCATAGCCCCCGGTGCCGAGACCCACCCAGACTTTTTTTTCTTCTCTCGCCCCCGGACGCCATTTCTGGTCGTTGGGATTTATTTGTGTGTGTGCGGCATCAGGCCAGAGAGGGCTAAGACGACATAGATGTAAATCCCACGGCAAGAATTGCGGGCCCGCAGATAAGAAGGGAGTCAACATGGATGATGGGTCGAGGCTCACAACATCGGCCAAGAAACCGCCAGGGGTCGAGGCTCACAACATCGGCTAAGAAACCGCCTTAATAACCATTATTGTACGTACTGCTGTAATCGCAAGACTTGTTGCAGAATCAATCACGCAGCCTCTCACGTTCTTCATCATTTCGATTGACAGCTCTACATGAGATGGCGCCCAAGAAGGTGCGCTAAAGTTACGTCGACATTTGGAGTAATAACAGCCAGATAGAGCAAGACTGCTGTGCACTAAATAACATCGAACAACACTAGATTACGCACGCACCCAAAACGGCAACAGATAAGAACCCTTTCAATCGAACAGCCTCCCCCCCCCGCCCGCCCCACGCACGCGCGTGCCCTAAACACGGCTTCACCCTTAGAAAAAATCGAAGCTCCGGCTCGGGTTCAAGTGCCATGACGCACAATCTTGTAAGACAACTCGTTTCTAAAACCAGCCTAACACGGCTCTTCCTGTCCTGGGAGACACCCGACAAATGCACGTCCGTACACGTAACACACATAGTCAATTGATCTTGCGGCACCGCGAACTTCCCTGGCCACCCGAAGAGAGACGGCAAACACGCCCGGGGGTTGCGAAGAAAACACACAAACAAACGCCGACCGCCAAACCAACCGACTACGAAAAGCGGCTCCTCCTACTGTAACACAGGAAGAGAAACGTTCAACGAATGATCAAATACGACAGAGCGCAATGAGGGGCTGAGCTTCTTCCAGCCGCGAGACTTACCCTCCCCTGCCCCCCCCCCCCGCGCCTCCGCGGACCCTTTCGCTCACGTTTTTAGGGACGGACGTCGGGTGCTACATACAGCTACAGCACTACTTTAGAGCCATGACGTCATTCTTCACGCACACCCTCCCCGGCACATGCCTCCTCTACGTACCAACCGAGCGCGTCTTTACCGCCAAGCGAACGCATTATTCTTCACGGCACCTCCTCGTCTGCGCAGAACCTTCAGCGCACGCTTCTACGGACGGGAAGTCATCATGGCCTCTCAATCTCTTGCTTCATCGCCGACCTCTCGCTCTCCTCTTCAACCACAACTGGTTGCTTGCCTGCTGCTGTACCTCACGAAATAACCCGCCCTCTTGAACTCGCTAAACTGCGAAGGGTGCGGCGGGGAGGGCCTTAATGAAGGGTTCAACCGGCCACACCGGCCGCCTATTCGCTAACGGTGCTTCTTCTCCAGCTGCATCTAGCGCGTCAACGCAATCGCAGAAGAGCACGCTCCATTCTATGCATATATATCTTGCTATGCGTAACCTCTAGCCTCTCTTCACCTATACTTCAGGATCACGTAAAAAGGCTCTTCTTCTCGAACCTCAATTTCACTGACTGCCATCGCCTCCTCACCACCCTCCACCACTGCATCCGCGAGAAGCAACCGTTCCGGGCGCATTTCTTATGTCGCGCGCACGCTCCTCCTACGTCAGCGTCACCAATTGAGAACCTCTTATTCTTGCCCGAGGCTCTGTTCTTGCTTCCTCTGTGGGTTTTGGGTGGTTATGGGCATAACCCAACAAAGATACATGGCATACAAGTTCTATTGTTACGATTCTGAACTGAGCACCTGATCTTCAGATCAACCTCTTGGGTTTTATCTCTCTTTTAGCCTGAGATTCTCAACTCCCAGTTTCTCCAAGTGTGACGCGTTCTGTATGCTAATACACTGAGGTAAATATCGCAACCGCTTTCATCTTCGTAGCATGGTACAAAAACAATTTCACTGCCTACGTTTCTCCTCCTCCTCCACCCGCGCGGAGAAACGGGTACGAACGTTGCATGCGGTGCACCACCGCGATCTGCTGCGACACCGTCGGGCGGCCCCGCGCCATCAGGTCGGTGAGGTCCTCCTCCAGCCTCCTCCTCGCCCTGGAGTCGAAGCGGGAGGCGTTTTGCCTCAAGGTGGTCTGCAGCTCGTGCATGTGGAGCTTTTTTCGATAGATCGGAAACAAATTATCACAGACGGGGAAGAGCGAGGTGTACTTGTTACCATACATCATGTGTTTGATTCGGGCCGTTTGCCCGAAGAATCAACGGATGTCGTCATTATTCGGTACGAGTAGGCCTACACTAAGAGCTCGTACGGCAGGAGAGGAGGCTATTTTTGTCCGGGGTGTGGGTGTGCGGAGGGTGTCCTTTGACCTATCTTCAGCGGGTCTACCGATGAGAAAAATCGCGCGCAGACTCTGCCCGGAGCCAAAACGAAGGAAGGCCGCGGAGAAAGCTGTACAGGGTCGCGCAAAATAGGGTGACAGCCAACCCGAGAATTCTTGACCTGATACACCGTCGCCAGTCAGTGCCAAAAGATGGCACGGGGCTTGTTGGACTAGTCACAATGGTGGAAAGTGCTGAAAACTTCCTGATGATGATATCTCGCGTACTGCCTTCTGGCCTGGACACGAGGCGGTGTACAAGTACTTCTGGCGATTGACTATTCTTCGCCCCGTCGCGGACGAATAACGCCCAAAGTTATACCCATGCGCGCACGATGGAACGAGCGTGTGCCCCGATAAATGTGAGGCTCCTGGCTGTCAGCCAGTCTTGGCATATCCCATGCACGAAGAAAAACACACATGAATACGCGTACAATAAACAGCGCGTGCTGGCGGCGGTTGTCCGGGGACATCCTCTGGCCGTCCCCAGGAAGAAATAAAGGGGGCTACAACGTGCGGTCGTGATGACATAACAGCAACTATGTACAGTATGGTACCATGTATCCCGCAAGCCTCTTACTCTCTCCAGTGAGACATGAGATAGTTCGCAGTCAACGTGCCCCCTCACCGCCAGTTTTCCCATCTCTTCGTCCTGCAGGAGGCCACGGCTTGCGAATCCCTCTGCCTCCTCTCCGACGGGCTCATGGCTTCCCACGAACCCCCTGCACGTCGTTGTTGTCAAGTCGGTCGTTGTTGCATACCTTGCTCCAAGATTTACTCACGACATCATCGCAAAATACCCGAGACACCCACAACAGTAGGCGTTCGAAATCCACCGGCTGCCTGACTACCCAATGCACCTGGTGTGTGGCTTACAACAGTTGACAGCCGTGGCCGCACCGGGAAAACGAGCGTGAGCCTGGGCAACTGCAGGCCGTGCCAGCAATAGCAAACGGCACGTGCGCGGGATCCCCTACGTCTTCGTCCGCCCGTCCATGACCGCAGCCAGGGAGTTTTTTCCTCACCAAACGTCTCGCCGCATGAAGCCGGGTGACAGGCCGACCGTGCTCGTCTCGAAGACGTAAAACACTAGAAATCGAGGTGCGACCTCAGGGCTGCTTCGGGACTTGGGTGCGGATGCCCGCAGTCTACGCCCTAACATGAAGTAGCAGAACAGGTGTACGGACATTTGGTCGGCCTCAGCAAAAGGAAACAAAACGAATCGTGCTTGGTGCACATTCTTGCCTGCTTGACGTCAGCAGCCGCTCGATCTCCCGCAAGGAGGCGCGCATGGATCGGTGGACGGCGGTCGTGGGCTCCAGCCGCCGGGAGGACGCCGCGTGCACGAAAGGCCCGGACACCTTGGCCACCGCGAAGAGGAGGAGCGCTGCCGGTATGACGCTGATCAGCCTAAGGGTGACCTGTTGCGGGTTCGTAGTGGCAGCAGCAGCAGCAGCAGCAGCAGCAGCAGCGCAAGACACATCCGCCCGGCTAGAACGGGTAAAACGGACCGTCTATTGCTGGGGCTGCTAATGTGGCTTTTGAGTTGGGATAATCGCTGTAAAGTCCACGAGGTTAGCTGGTGGCGCCTGACAGCTGCCAAAACGCGCGTGTGCGAATCAATCAGTCCGTCGGTCCAGTCGATGACGCTTACGCGTATGACTGTGTAAGTGCCCAGGCGCGACAACGGATAAATCCACGCGCAATCTGCCTCGATTCTTGCAGGACACGTAGCGTTGCCACCTACCAAGGACAACTTGCGCGTTGCACAATCAATGCCATGCGATTTGACGAGATGGAGGTATAGACCCCCCTTAAACTCCGGGAGTCTGTTCTACCCCCAATTCTATCGAGTTGCCAAACTAAGCAAGCTCCGAGCCTCTCTAGCCTACACGGGCGTCCAACGTTGAGTGCTTCTATTTTCTGTCCCAAGTTCTCATCAGGTACTTGCGTTTCATCGCTGAGGCGCATGCGGGGGGTAGAGTGGCGTATATGATGGCCAGAACAGGCATCGCACGCACAAATATCACTCCGCACACTCGCGCGTACTCCTCAGGTGTTCGCTTTAACCCTGCACAACCCCGACATGTGTAAACATGTCGGGCATTCATCATCAAGTCAAAGGTTCCTGCATACAACCCCAAGCAAGCGCGAAGTTCTTGCTGTGGGCGCTACAACATGCTGTTGCGGTGAACAAAGCGCCCGCACTCGCCTGATTTGCTTGGAAGAGCTCGTCGATGGCCTGCATCGAGTGCAGGAGCTCTTTCTTGAGGAACGTAGCCTGCGGACGGTTTGCACCAGCCGCATGACACAATTAAAAGACGCAAGCCAGACACATGAACAAACCACCACAGCGTCGGACGGAGCGTGCGCAGGGGAAGGGGGGGGGGGGGGGGGGGGGTTTTTCCGGGCATGGGGGGGCCAAAACCTGAAACTTCCCCCCCAAAAAAAAAATTTCAAAAAAGGGAAAAATTTTAAAGGTTTCTGGGGTTAAACAAAAAAATGGGAAAACCCCTCCCCCCCAAAAAAAACCGAAAAAAAAATGGTGGGGCCCCCCCTAAAATTTTTCCAGGGCTTCGGCCCCCGGAGGAAAAAAAAAAAGGGCCCTGGAGGAGGGGGCCCCCCCCCCCCCGGGGAATTTTCTCGGGGGGGGGGGGGAACCCCCACAAAACTGAAAGCCTCCCCACATA
>FN648938.1:179261-208514 GCA_000310025.1 Ectocarpus siliculosus | reverse complement strand
GGGGGGGGGGGGGGGGGGGGATTCTTCAGGTCATGTGTGCGCAGAGTCATGAAGCTTCGCACCGAACAAAAACATTCAATAAACGTGAACAATTTAGATGCTATCTGTGCTTAAGCAAA
This sequence comes from Ectocarpus siliculosus, assembly GCA_000310025.1. Classification (NCBI taxonomy): domain Eukaryota; class Phaeophyceae; order Ectocarpales; family Ectocarpaceae; genus Ectocarpus; species Ectocarpus siliculosus. Next base: position 208,395 of record FN648938.1, on the reverse strand, counting down.
CGACTGGACAATCTCATCTCGCCTAGAAAACACCGAGAAACAACTGTCGTGTCCCGTCCTACAGTTTCTCGAGCGCTTCGGCCTCGGTAGGACACAAAAACAGGCCCTTGACGGAGGTGCACTCATCCTCGCTGCTGACTTTCGTCGGGTGTGGAGTGCAACCCACACAACACTGAACGCATCCCTACATATCGACGCTTCATTGATGTCGGGTAATTTCCCAAGGCCAGCATGCAAAAAGGGAGCAACACTAGGAAGCGAAGCACCTATATCAACACCAAGTACCTCATGGCGTGGGGTCAGAGGAAGGTATTTTCATTCAGTCCGCGGAACACACAAAGCAACCAGGGCCAGCGGGAAAACTATTGGAACGGGCAAAAGTTTCTGAACAGTATGTAGCCTAGCCCACCGATGAACACAAGCGAAGGAAACGAAGGCATTTTTGTTACTATTCGAGCTGGGGCGATTGATGTGGTTGGGTTCAGAAAGCTACTCGCCTGAATGAACAGCATGCGCGGGATCCGACCGTTCACTGTGCCACGAATGGAGTACTTTGTCTCCTCTTCCAGCTCGCGGCTCACGACTGACATGTCCATTGCTGCCACCGCCTCCTCCCTATAGCGTTCGCGCCAACAGCCGGGATCGGTGGGGCCAAAAAGCACAAGACACCGCACACACCCCGCGAAAGGGACAATGGGGCTTAGAACCTTGGCCTGCCTATGTGACCCTGGCCGGTGCGTCGAACATATACCGAAAGACGAACACTGAAGCCCAGCATACATGGGACGAAGGCACACACACGGCCTATGTTAGTCAGCTAGTTGGCGCGGCCGATGCTAAATAAAGAAAGACACACACACAAGCATTTTCAACTGCGGTGAGAATGGTGTCCGTTCTTGGTCAGTCGGTTAGCGCGCGCTGTCGATGCTAGTACTACTAAAAACCACACGCGCCCTCCCGCCCGTTTCCACTCTCCGTCGCACCTGAGGTCCTCCGGGACGTTGTTCTTGTCGTCGTAAACGAAGTCGTGGAGCATGTTTTGGAGGCTCGTCTCCGCGTCCTCGAGGGAGTCCTTGTCCATCAGCTCCGATCGCTCGCGGAAGAAGACTTGCTTTCGGATCGCCTGCGTGCGCATCGATTTTTTTGTTTCCCGTGATGGCATGAGTCCCAAAACCGAAAAATCAACAAGAAAAGTTACCGGGTCGAAGATTGATATAGGACCCGAATGGTCGTGTTCAACTGAAGTGTGAGGAGGGGAGGCGGATCAAGTGAAACAAAAATGGAACACGATCTGGTGTTGTTTAACTTTCAAGAAGGCTGACACCCACTTGCAGAACACGCCAACCGCACTGCACGGCAACCCACGAGTCCTAACTTTTCTAACGTTTGCCGCCCCCCGCGTCAGTAGTTGTCAACAACAGTTTTGCCAGAGGGAGGAACGCCTTGTACTCCTGTTCAACGTTCGGCGTCAACGCGAAATACACAGAACACGCCTCTTTCGCGCGTCGTGTACTTTGAAATCGCCACGCACGGCCGCCCGCCCAACGGGAGCCATTCATCGTGAGAGAACTGAGAGCAATTCGCCCGACCTGGCCCTTCTGCCGAAAGGTGCACGCTACGCACCTCGCACGGTTGCCACAGCTGGTCCGAAAAGAAGCTGGAAACCCCCGTCGCCGCCTCGGTGGTGATTCGTCCCAGCTCCTCCCTATTGCTGCGCGCATACCTGCAATTTCCACGCACCGGTTAGTTGGCCAGGGGATGGGATGCCCACAATAAAAGCGCGTGTGGGCTGAGTGTCCGTAGATGTAGCGACCAACAGGGAGGCAGACGTGCAAGCAACAAAATGACACCCCGTCCGCCACCAACAGCATTGTTCCTGGACGACTACAATTCATGAGCAATTCTGCTGACGCACAATCGTGCCCCCCTCACCCCCACCCCAGTGATACCCTGCTTGCGCCATGAAAGGGTGTTTCGCAGTGTGCAACCTCACCTTGCCGACCGCACCGCCACCGGTACCACGACCGCCAAGCGCGCGGCCCTGCGCAGCCTCCTCCAGTGAGCAGGGCGCGCGGCGCCCGCTTCCGCTGCCTCCTTCGCCGCGAGCGAACGCAAGGCCCGAGTGATGCAAGGTGCTCTCGCAACACCGCCGACGGCAACGGGGCCGGCGATCGCGCTCCTACTCCGCTTTCCGCTGCTGGTGCTTCTGCTGGGTAGCGCCACCTTCCGTGCTCTCGAGGCGCCATCCACAAGCGAGCGACTCCGGCGTCCGCTGTCCTGTGGAACGTCGGTCGAGGGTGCCGAGCACACCCATTGCGCTAGCGCCGCTTCCGCCTTCTGCGCCTTGGACGGCGACGGCAACGAGAGGTCGGCACCTACACCGCTGTCGTAACCGCTGGAAGACGAAGGGTCCGGCAGGGAGATGGGGTCTATCAGGCTGGACGGCGAGGAGCGTCTTCCCAGCAGGGAGACGGGGAACGCCCACGCCCTAGCAGCCCAGCTACCGACCGACGGTGCCGAACCCATCGCTCCAGAGGATGCCGGCTTCGTTGTCGTTTGACTCACTGGTGCCGTTGACTGTATCGCTGGTGACGTTGACTTTATCACTGGTGCCTTTGACTTTGTCGCTGGTGCCGTTGGCCTTGTCACCCCGCCATCTCCCGCCTGGGTGGATTTCTTTTTGCCTTCTCTACCACGGCCACCTCCAGAGAACGGGCGAAGTGCGACGTCGACGACACGCACCGCAGTCTTCGCGGGCAGGACGAAGAGCACACGGCCAGCGAGCTCGACGCAGCCAAGGCAGGTTTTGGTCGACACGACGGCGCCCTGCGCCGCTGCATCACCCAGCATGCACACCGTCGCTGCCGTGCACAGCCAGCTCGCGGTGAGCACCGCGGCCGTCGATCGCCCAGCCCTGCCGCTCCCGGTCACGACCGCCCGCGAGACACTTCCCCCGGCACGTCCTGCCGACCGACCCGCTCTTCCGCCGCCGGTCGCGAACGCCCGCGAAAGCTTGCCCGGTGCGGACAGCGCCACGCCGGCCGTTCGTCCGGCGACGCTTGCGGACTTCTCGAGGCCTTTCACGACGGCGCCTCCCGCGAGACACACCGACGCCGTCGTCGCCACGAAGCCCGAGGACACTCCCTTCCCGACCAGGACGCAGAGATGTCCTCCCCGGCGCTTGAGCTTGGCGGCAACCTCGGCAACCGCCCTGCCACCGGGCGGCCCGGCACCTGCCGACAGGCCACTGCCAGCCGCACGTGCGAGTTTTACGGGCGAAGAGAGCACGACTCCCGCTCCCCCGATGCAGACCCGTGTTGTGTTCCGCACGACCCGAAGCGCCCCGTTCCCCACGTGCAGGGTTGCGTTTCCCAAGCTACGTATCGCCCCGGCAGCTGCCTCGCAGCAGACTGACGCACCTCCGTAGCAGGCCGAGACGCCTCCGGCAACCAGCTCGCACAGGACAGAGCAGGGACGCACCACTACCACCTCGAAAGGACGCGTCACCATGCTGCTGATGTTGAAGCTTCTGACCACCTCTTTCGCCTCGGATACTTCCTCATCTGCTGCCGGCTTGTGGTCGTCATCGAGGTCGATCGTGGCAAACGTCGCGTTTGACACGGTGTGCACTGTCGCGGCCAATTTCTCGTAGCCGGACGAGACGCTGCCGGCCACCGACCGGTAGAGGTAGTCCAGGGAGTAGCCCGTCGGCTGCGCGCCGTCGTGGTGGCCGTCCTCGCCCTTGCTTGCGCTGGCCGTATCGTGGCCGTCTCCCGCTGTCCCCGGGGCTCTAGCAGTGGGTGTGGCCTTGGCTGCGGCGCCAGCCGCTGGAGATACCTCTTCATCTCCGTCGTCGAGGTCAATCTTGGATAGAGAGACGCTGCCGGCTACGGCCCTCACCAGCCTCGCCGGCGACTTGACCACCGCCACCGTCCCGCGCGAGATGTCTCCCGCGACTGACCCGCACACGGCTACGCAACGGCCAACGCAAGCCGCAAGCATCCCGCCAGTGACTGTTCCGGCAGCGGGACCGAGGCCGTCGCGCGACGGAGAACTTCCGCCGCTGCTGACAGAAATGCCGTTGCGGCCACCTCCCACTGCCGCCTTTTCGCCAACCCTCGGTGTAGTCATGGCCGTCACACCGGCCCCGACGGCATCTTCTTCGCCACCGGTGCCAAGGTCATCATTCGAACGGGTGACGCTTGCGGCTACGGCTCGCACCAGCGTCGCCGGGGAGGTCACTAAGGCCATCGTCCCGTGGGAGACTCCTCCGGCGACCGAAACGCAGGCGGCCGCGCAACGACCAGTGCAAGCTGCAAGCAACCCTTTACCAGAAGAGGCCGTTGCGTTTCGAGCAGCGGAACCGACGTCGTCATCGGCCGAAGGCAAGTCGCTGCCGCCCCCTGCTGCCTCACTCTCCCCGCCGGAAACCACAACGCTGGCTACGGCTCGCACCAGATTCACCGGGGAGGTCGCTAAGGCCATCGTCCCGTGCGAAATTCCTCCGGCGACCGACATGCAGGCCGCCACGCAACGACCAGTGCAAGCTGCAAGCAACCCTTGACCAGAAGAGGCCGTTACGTTTCCAGCGGCGGAACCGACGTCGTCGTCGGACAAAGGCAAGTCGCTGCCGCCCCCTGCTGCCTCACTCTCCTCGCCGGAAACCACAACGCTGGCTACGGCTCGCACTAGCGTCGCCGGTGAGGTCACCAAGGCCATCGTCCAGTGGGAGATTCCCTCGGCGACCGTCATACAGGCGGCCGCGCAACGATTAGTGCAAGCTGAAAGCAACCCTACGCCAGAAGAGGCCGTCGTGTTTCCAGCGGCGGAACCGACGTCGTCGTCGGACAAAGGCGAGGCGGCGCTGCTGATGGTCAAGCCACTGCCGTCCACTGCTGTCACACTCTCCTCGCCGGAAACCAAAAGGCCACCGTGCTTCCGTCCGATCAACTGTTCTCTCCTAACCCTCGCGTATTCTTCGTCGCGCTGCAGGGCTCGGGCGTAGACATCAGGCGTCGACAACGAGCTGGTCGACCGCGAGACGAAAGGGCCAAAGAGAAAAAAGTCGTCGTCCTGATCTGCTGACAAACTCGGTTCGGAGGGAGTTGCACGTTTGGGTTTAGCTCCGATCTCAGGCCCCGGCCGCAGTGTCCTGTCCATCCCAGCGCGATCGGCCGGCGGCTCATGTAGCGCCGCCGCCATGGGAGGCAACGATGACGACACAGACCCTGCTCCTACTCCACCCTTCGAAGCGCTACCGCTGTCACTGTCGCGGCCGCCACCACGCTCTTTCTTGGTAGCCGTCGCCTTGAGAGCATCAGCACTTTCCCGAGCGGCTCCCTTTCTCCCCTTTATTTCAGCATCAGGAGCAGCCGACCGCTTCGCAGCGCTGCCGTTGTCGCGAGCGTTCTTTCCGGCAGTGGACTCTTCTCCTTGCCGGAGCCACTCCCATAGGCCACCCGAGACCTCGGGGCCTTTACCGCCCCGGCTCTCTTGCTTTTTGCCCGCTTGTGCTGCTGCTCCCTTCTCGCGACTGTTCGGCTGCCTCATTGTGGCACGTTTCCCCCATCTCGGCCCACCCCCCTCTTGTTTTCCTCCTGAGCCTGGCTTCGGACTGGAGGTAGGCTTGGTGGCAGTGTTCTTGCGTTCCACCTTTTCGAGGTCCCGCTTCTTTGCCGCACGGCGTGCACCCCATGATGGTGCTGTTGATGATGGTGACACATCTTTGTTCCCCGGCGACTTTGCAGCGCCCCATCCCCGTCCCCCCTCTTCCGCCACTGCTTTCGTCTTCTTGGGCTTTGAACGCAACAGGAGAATAGCGGGGAGAGAACGGTGACCGCTGCCGTAAGCAGCAGCAGGGACAGCACTGGTCACCACACCACGAGGGGCTGGACTCGTTGTAGCGCCCGAGGGCAACGGTGCACTTCCACTGTCATGGCCACCACCGCATTTTCCGCCTGCCCGAAGCTGCTGCATGGCGTTAAACACGTCATCGGGTTTGGAGGCAAAAGAAGTGCCGCTAACAGTGATCCTCTCGAAGGCGTCGTTGGCTGTCGGCATGCCCGACCCCTGCTTTACCGCCGTCTCTGATGTTGCTCCTGCTGGAGCAATGGCTCCAACCACATCCAGAGATGTTTCGCTTTTAATGGGGCTTGCACTGTGGCTAACGTGGCCAGCGGCGATACCGTTATTGGTGTCGCCGTCTTCGCCTGGTGCTGTTTTATTTTGCTTGAGAGCCGCCTCTACGTACTCCAGGGATCCGAGGAACAAATCCATGCCCTCTTGTACCCAGGCTTCGAGAGCTATGACGTCAACCTGGCCGCAAGAAAGTAGGTATCCACAGCATGAGCGCCAAGGGAAAACAAAAAAAAAGGTCGAGAAAGGAGCTCTTAACCGTTGTGTGTTGACCTCCTGTGCCTCTTCTCTGTGCCTGTCTGAGGGAACACTCGCCGGACCAATGCCAAATCAAGTACAAGTTAAGGAAAGTCGACAGCACGACGAAAACAAAGCGGAGGGGTCAACTATTTACCACCAAACAACAACACACCGGAGAAAACACGCTAGCCCCTTCCTCTGCCGCTGACGAGGAGGATCCCAGGCAAGGCTTCGGTCGCGCCTGTAGATGGGCCTGGACACCCCCCAGTCTCTTCAAGTAGCCCTCTAGCAGCAACTCCGCGGTGGAAACGTTCTCTTGGTCCTTCTCCACCGCAACGCGCTTGCCGGAAGCCTTGCGGGGACGGGGGGCGGGGGGTAGGGTGAGACGGGGCGCCGATATCACCAAGCTTAATCATTTTCATGCTTCCCTAGGCCCCTCAATGACAAATACAAAATTAGCGACACACAAGTGCTCAGCAGCCAGCCCGAACCAAAACAACGACGATGAGAGCGGCAACAAACGATAACAACACCGCCACCGCCGTCCCGTACCACCCCGCGCATGCTACAGCACAATATTAAGACCGGGCTAGAATTGGTACCTTCCCGTGGACAACCCTTCCAAGCACGACCGACTTGACGACCCCCATGCGTCTGTGGGCCGACCTCTGATCCTTCCAATAAGACGATAAGTCCGACAGGTCCGACGAAGCACGCACCAGCCCGTCCCGGAGCGATCGCAAGGACACGTCACAGAGCCGCGCCTGTTACATCGCGAGCAGGGCAGGGCAGCAGCACAGCTGTTAGACGGATAAGGGATTGGTAGGGTCGACAGGAGCCTGGCTTTTGTGCTTCGATGCTAAGCCTAACATAGAATGGGCTTGAATGACTGCCACAAAAGCCGAGCTGTTCTTGCTCTACGTACGTCGCACGAACAAATGACGCTCGAACGTCCTATACCCGGCAACGAGCCAGGAGTACTGTTACACACCTGCACGAGCAAGACCGCTTGCTCTGCGAGGGAGGCATGCTGAGGCCCAACAGTTTCCAAGTCTGCCTCGTCCCTGCCAAAGTAGAATTGGAAGCAAGAATTAGAACAGGGAGGGGAGAGTCTCTTGGCAGCTCAGTAGGAAAGTATTAGTGCTTGCACGAACGACAAGTAGACAAACAAGCAGATCGCGTACGCTTCTTGCTCGTTAATGTGCTGTGTTGTCCAATCGTCCGGGAAATCACCCGCGACGCGAAACGCGTCTTCGCCTGGGCATCGAATCAGACCGCCCCAACCGGACGACGATGCGTCCGATGCCCCCACTATCGTCAGTTTTTGGTGCCGTGCCGCGTACCACGCTGCTCCGTTCATCCTCTCTCGTACCTCCAACCATTTCTCCATCTCAAAGCGCAAACCGCCGTTCTTGGGAACGTCAATGTCCATGTTTCTCTTCCGGCCGCCGTTTCTCTGAAATATCCCGATATGCTTGTACATGTGGTGCGTATATAGAGCTGCCGCTGGACACGCGTACTTACACACACGCGGTAACGCTTGATATGTAGTGTTTCGTTCGGCATATGCAAGATAATAAAGACACCAACACCATCCGCTCATAGTAATAGTAGCATACCCACCTAGCCTCCTCGAGTGTTCGCAGGGCCTCCGCAAGCTCGTCCGCATATCGGGCCCTCCCCCCGGCTAACCCTCCGCCCCGACCGGCGCATCGCAAGCCGATCGCTTGTCGGATGCCGCTCTCCACGGCTCCCCACCCGCCGCCGACATCCCCCATTCCCCCGGCGGCAAGACTAACACCATCATCGCCATCTGTGCTATTGTACGTGCTCAGTTGCGTGGTTGCCCCCTTCGATTGTTTCCGTTGCGGGTCAGCAGCAGCGGGAGCGGTCGCGACATCGGTAGCGGCGGAGGTGGCGGCGGGTTGCCCGAGCTCGCGAAGCCTGAGGATGATAGCCTGGCCCTCCGTGTCGAGCACCGCGCCTCGGTTCAGCAGATTTTGGTCTTCGGCATCGAGGATAATGTCGCTGGTCGTGGAGTTTGATATTGGCGCGTGTAATCGTGTTCGTATCAATGGGCTTAATTTGGGTATTTTACGGTTCAACGTGACCGGAACGGTGTTTAATGTGAAGACAACAGCCACAACAACACCGTGCGCCCCGCGATCCATTGTCAGGCGCACGGAGAACACGGACCACAGACAGAAATAGGTACATTCCAAGCCACACTACGAATTACCACTCTCACCTCCATGACAGACAGCGTACAAAAGAATAAGCAAAACTCACCCGCCGCTCAGCGCGTTCGCCTTCACCCTCGCGACCACTCGTCCCGCCAACCGGAGCCCGTACACCCCGACCAGGAAGTAGACTGCCTTCTTGCGCCATCTGCCAGCAGCCGTGGAGAGAAACAAATATCCATGTCATCACAGTCGTGATTTTTCGCCAGGGCGGATGATATGTGGTTCTTGCAATGGAACAGCAGCAGCAGCAGTGTGCTGGGGGCTGGAAGCCGACCAGTCTATTGGCATCGAGTAGGGGGTTGTTCGATACGGGCAAGTCCGAAATGCCTGAAGTCCGCGCCATGCACGAGGACGTTGTGTCGGGTGAACAGAAAACGCGAGTATCGAACGCATTGACCCGTCCCGCCGCGTGCGTGTCAGAGTTTGTAGATCGCGTTTCTGCGACTTTATTTATCCTTGCACGGTGTACTCCCCCAGACCAGGCATCTACTCTGCCCTTCCTCCCATCTCCGTCCCCTTCCCCGGCCACGCCCTGCCACCCAAGACGTTGACCGTTGCGTTCGTTGGGTCTTACCGTCTCCTGAGCCACACACCCCCTTCTCTCCCCAGCACCACGGAGCGTCCCGCCAGCGTCTGAAGGGCCCTCCCCCCTTCATCTGAGGCGTTTCCAACCGCCCGAGAAACTCGCTCGACCAGAGCAGCCAAACAATCGCTGTTCCATCTCGGCACTCTGCGCCACCGCCCTTTCGGCCCTTCCTCTTCTGCTGCTGTCGTTGTCGGTGAAAGTTCGTTGTCTCCATCGGGAACGCTAGGCGCCGGCGGTGGTTTCTCGTCGGGTCCTGTCATTCATTTTTTTTTTTTTTCATTTCAAACAATCGCACGGTCGTTTTTTTTTCGACTGCTGTGCTATTTTCACACACGGAATTGCAGCGCGTGGGCAGGGTTCAAAGGAGTGTTCTGTTCCGGCAAACTCAGGCGGGACCTCTGAAAACAGGAAACGGTCGAACAAAAAAGCTTCCCTGAACATAAATGGACGTTTCGTTCGACGGTATCGTTGCTGGTACGCCCAACCACAGCAACCTAGTAAAACGCAGGACAGCTCGTACAGCCAGCTAGACAAAAACGCGCGCGCACCGAACATGCTCTCCTTCCACCATCTCAGCTCCTCTTCCGACAGCAGCTCGAACGGACCTATCCACGCCGGGTTCGCTCCCTGGAGGTGTATTCCCGACACCTTGTCAGGATGGAGCTGGTAGGCGCGAGTAAGAGTAGGGGTGTGGGGGGGGGGATTGAAAACCGATAATGCATGGATATACAAATGCTGCTGTATGCATAGCAGCATGTGATCACTTGCATCCGAAAGTACTGCTGCCGAGTCTTCACCGTCCGTGTATCCACTTCATCGGATCAACTCTTGGACAACCATAACACCAATCACTACGACACGATGTATAAGTAACGTACAGCGGAAAGTACTGCTACCGAGTCTTCACCGTCCGTGTATCCACTTCATCGGATCAACTCTTGGACGACCATAACACCAACTACTTCGACACGATGTATAAGTAAAGTACAGCGGGTCGGGGCTGTAGGTTTGAACGATTAAAATGGTTGTCACATGTCTCGAGCAACCGGTGAGCCCATACGCCCATACCATACGGCCAGGGCAACCCATGAAGAGGGTGTCGTGGCTAAGGAAGGCATGTACGGCGGTGCAGCCACCCGCCACACCCCCACCGAAAAACCGTGACATTCCTCTGTACGTTACGAAGCTTACAGCAGTAGTCTGCAGTCTATGTAGACGATGACGTCGATCTCCCGCAAACGGTATCATCTCTACATGTCACCTATCAGTTACTTGTACAACGGAGTTTGCTGTGTAATTTATGGTACAAATCTTACCTTCTTCAAAATGTATTTACCCTCATCATGCGCATACGAACGCAGCTTTTTTTTTTGTTGTACAGCAGTATACTACAATCTTTCTGTGTGCGTATTTAATTTTCCTTACTTAATCCATTCTTCTCAATTCGCGCCGTCGACTCCTCGATGCGCGCAGTATACAGAGACACCATCTGCTGCTCTCTGCACGCGAACACACCGTCGTTTTCATGTTGTGCCGCGGCGGCGGTCTCTACTTCCAAGGATGCGTTGATGGATTCAAACTGCTGTGCATCGGCATTCTAACCTGCTTCTGGGGACCATCTCGGCCCCCGAGCCGTGGCGCCGAGCGAGCACCACGCGGAGTCTCGATGCAGTGGCCTGGTTCGAAGGACACCACCAGTGCAAAAGCCCAAGCTTTTTTCCAACCCATTGATTACGTCTTTCGCCAAAGGCTCTCGTTCTGCGCGAAAAGAAGACCGCGGGTTGTATCATGCAGCTCTCGTGCTCTCGTCTCTTCGTCGACCCCCCCTCGGTTTCGAGAAGACAGAAATCTCTCAGTATTCCATCGAAACCTTTGACGAATACTATGCTCCGTATCGAGTATCCATGCACACAGGAGTCGCCACCAGGCCGAGGTGACGACGATCAACCTGAAAGTAACCCTAACCCCTGATACACATTCTGGATAACAGAGAAATGAGCGCCGGGAGCCCCGCGGAATGATGGATAAAACCAAGCTTCCGAATCGAAGAACTACAATGCCTCAATATCTGCTGGAAACCTCACCATTCTCTAGACGCGGAGCCCCTGGCAGGCGTCACATCATTCAATCTGATTCCACGCAGCAGCAGCTACACCACACTGCGCTGATGCGATTACAATGCAAGGTGGACGAAAGCCACCGGGGAAGGGGAGGGAAGGAAAGAGGGTGTTTCGCCTGAAAGCAGCGAGCAAGACACCGTCAGCGCGAACACAAGCAAACGATGCTGCCCAAGAGAGCAGATCGGACGATCCTAGCTGCGCCGTTGGTGGCGGCGGGGCTGGTGGCGCCTCTGCTGTTGATACTCCTGTCAGTCAAGATGTAGGTTACTCTGGGAGTGGGTTGTGGATGAAGTTTGGAGCTGTTTTGGGAGAGTCGGCACCTTTTTACTGTACTAATTGGGACACAGATGGTAGTTGTCGTAAGTGTACTCTTATGCTACATGTACCACGTAGATAGAAATGATATCAATCGCCAGCTGCATCAGCATGTACACAGATGCACAGGACACTGCAATTTCGGTACGACTTCGCCACCGCTGAAGGTAATAGTTTTTTGTGGCAGCGGCTGCATGTACCATGCAATATTCGTGTCTGCCTTTCTTCGCCACCATCCGCTGGGATACCCACTCAACAAAACTCACGGATCCTCTTCAGACTCACGAAGAACGCGATGCTTCTGGGTGGCATATGGCGGAGGACACAGCAATACCTGCAGCAGTGCTACGAAGCCCTCGCCTCCGGCCAGGTGCCGTGCCGAAAAAACGATCGTCCCAACACGGCGACCCTGCGTCCTCCCCCGTGTGCCGCCTCTTTGTGTTGCGTATCATACCCGTGCAGAGCTTACCGAGACCGCCACCGACTGGCCCGTCGCCGAGTGATATCCTTCTCACCATGGAGCAGCAGCTGCGGTCAGGTATCACTCCGACCCTCCCCACCTCTGCTGATGACAGGGCGGGGCTTTTGGCGAGCTCTCTTGTGCCAAACGACAGCAGTGGTAGCAGCAGCAACAGCGCCACACTGACTGCCCATTCCTCCTCCTCCTCCGGCCCGCTCCCTCCAACACCAGCGCCGATAACTTCATTAGACAGTTCGTCGTCGAGCGTTTCCTCCTTTGTCGTTCCGATAACTCCTTCCTTGACGAAGAAGCGCGGGAGAATTTCAGGAAGGGGTATTGTGCTTCCCGGAAGCATCGGCCGGGGCAGGGGAGGGGCGGCGGCCCCCGAGCTATCCTTCGTTGTGGTGAAAGAGTGGGCGTTTTCGGAAAAGAAGAAGAGAGGCGTCGAGGTTGTCGAGAAGCCGCCATTTTTCTCGGAGCTGTGGATGATGATGGCCGCGTTCGGTGAGGAGAGCAGAGAAAGAGGAGGATTCAGCGGGTAGATGAAGAGACAGAGGCAAACAGAATCGTAGTGACTCGCGGCTGACGTTGATGTGTTTCAAACAGGTCCAACAACAGCCTTGTTCCCCGTTCCAGCTCCCTCGCCTTCCGCTCTTGCGTGTTCCCACTTCTGAATTTCCTGCATGTGCAGCATTTTCTACCTCCGTACTCACCCACCATCTTTTTTTCTCCGCATTTTACGCGTCGCACATACACACCCAGGCGACCCCCGGGGCAACGTAACCTGTAAGTGCTCCGGGCACGGGGAGAAGGCGTGTCCTTGTATCGAGGGTGTCGCCGCTATGGAGAAGCTGGTGAAGGCGGTGGGGATCCGGATGGTGCATGTCTGCCGCGAGTGGTCGGCCCCAAGCCGAATTAGGGTCAAGCATATCTGGATGGCCATGCCGGGAGAGGTACAGCGATAGCAACTGTTTGTTGCCGCGTAGTCGCCGTTGTTTTTTGACGCGAGAAAAAAAGTCTAGTATGTGCCGCAAGCGTCGGGATAAACAGCGGCTTTGGTGCCAACGTGCGTAAGCGGAGGTCGCTGCCAAGGGCTCTCCACCCGCCTGGTATCAGCTCTGTGGTTACTCACGAGAGCAGGAGCACAGGGTGATTGAACCTGCCTGCCATGCGATGTCATTCGGGTGTAATCAGTACAGATTCACACCAGCCTCTTTCCGTAGAAGCGGTGTGGTGGCTTGAGGTTGGGGCTTTGTTTGGTACAGAGATCGGTCGATTATTGATTGGCCAACCACATGATGGGGACAGCTTGTTCGAGGCCAGGGTCCTGTGCCTGCCTTTTTTCCGTACAAACTTCTCTGCACGCCTTCCGTTCCGTGCTTCTCTCGATCGCTTCCCTACATGGATGCATACATGCTGGCTCGGTACCCGGCTATTTTTTGGAACAACCGTCACACACCAACGACGGGAAAAGATGCGGGAATACATGGCGTGGAAGGAGGCCCACTCTAAGAGGGGAACAAAAAGCGAGGTGGAGAGGGGGGCGGACCTGCGCCTGAGCGACGTGGATGACGATGACGATGATGATGACGACGACGAAGACGATGATGACGACGATGATGGTGATGTTGCTCACAAAGGTGGCATGAGAGTAGGGGGCAATGGCAACGGCGATGCACCGGCAAGAAACAAGGGGAAGGGCGCGAGTAGTATAGAACCAACCGGAGAAATCGCTAGCGGGGGTGCAGGAGCAGCAGCGATAGCAGCGCCAGTACCCTTGGTAGGAGGGGCGAGTTCAGGAAAGGGCGCTGCTGCGAGTGGGGGCGCCAACGCCGATGCTGACAAGGCGATGGCGGGGGTTACGCACAGTGAGGCCACCCCTTGGCAAAAACAGCAAATCCTGCCAAAGAACAAGCACCGCAAGCAACAGCACGAGGAAGACAAGCGGAGCGATGGTGATGGCGGAGGGGAGGCCAGGGAGTGGGCAGCCGAGGAGGAAGAAGTGGCCAGTCGCATAGAAAATCGCAAGGTATTTAAATCTAAACTAACTTACCTCCCTGCGCTTGTTGCATACACTGTGTAGGGAAGATACATCTGTCTCATTCGATTTTGTTTATCGATTTTTGCACGTCCTGGCTTCACCTACAGCAGAAGCCTATATTTTTGCAAGAAGCCATCATTTTTTTTTTGTAATTCTGGATTCATCACGCCTGGGTTAGGGTTAGCAAACGCGAGATACGCAAATCACCGGTGGCGAGAACCTGTGCACGCTCTCTCGGGTATTCCTCAACCACAAGGCGGGAGAAGATGCGTAAACACTCGTGGGCACCATGCCGCTGTGCGCGCTACATGTAATGGGATATTTAAACGGAATCGACAGCACTTTTTTCTTTCGCTCTTTTTGGATGCCGCTCGCTTACTTAGCACAAAATGAGACCATCACGCCTTCGTAACGTTTTCCCGGTGGGACCCGCACATACCCCCCTCCTTCCCCCGGCCGTGATCCAGAGGTTCGCTGACGAAAGGACGGTTGGCATGGAAGAGGAGGACTACGTCAAGACGTTTTTCGAATTCAGGAAGGCTTTCTTTCTGAAGGGGCGCTGCCGGACCAATCCGCACGGAGACAAGAAGAAGCACCCCCCAGGGTCTCGACCTTTCCTGGTGAGAGCAACGAGTGCGGAGCCAGGCCGGCCGAGTGGCCTTCATTGCGCTGGGAAGAGAGATAACGCATGGTTTGTAGATTGATCGAAAAGCATGGGCTTGGTGGCATCTCGCACACCGAGTCGCTGCCTCCGAGGCGGCCGGCCGAACGCCCGGCTCATATGGCGCACTATATGGTTGCGGTTGTAGGTGTGATCGTAAGGTTGCGTTTCTTTCTGTAGTCAGTATCGACCGCGCTACTGATGAATGAGAAACTGCGCAAAACCGGGAAAACTACTGTATGGGCCTGTGTTGAGATTGGGGTTGGCCACCTCAACAATCCTAGATACCACAATTGGCCGTTGTTCTTGCCCCCAGACTACGGAACCCCTTCGTTTTAATGTTGTTGTCCTTTTTCTTCTCAGAGTTGTATGCCAGAGCCCGGCAAATCCTAATTTATGTTTCCATTCCAAACTTAGGGGACAATTCAATTTTGTTCTGGAATCCGGGTCCCGATTTGACTAGCCTCTCTACTTTTTCATATTTTTCACAATTTTGTTCCGTTGGACTTGCTGGTTTCTCCGGCTACGTTACGTTGTGTTTTCTACCTCTTCGCTATTTCCAGGCGAGCTACCTCGAACTGCAGGATTCACAGGAGGCGAAAGACAAGAAGCTTCTTGAAGCTCTGGCTTTTATGATGTATGACTACGTTGGCAGGGTGATTGAGGGGGCGATACGGAAGAGGACTGGGGGGCGGCTGGTCTGCGATGACTCGGGTGAGAGATTATCGCAACGTATTTCCCGACATCATTGCTGAGTTGATCCATACGGCACTGCTACCTTATATCGCAGATAAGGTCGTTGTGTGCCCATAGAGTTTGCGTTGCTACAGTGACGCTGAGTTCGGAGGGCTTGCAACCATGCTGCATATGCGAGTGTCACCCCGCTGCCTGTGTGCTACCATCACGATCATCGTACCATTAACCACATGACACCTAGAGCCCACTAGGACACCAGAGCCCACTCTGGGGTAAGTCGATGGCATCATGTTCTTCTGACAACGTGCTGTGAGGAAAACTGCAAGTCGTTCGCTATTGACCGGCATGTGTCTCCCCTCGGAAGGCCCCTCTCTTCCCGTTGCATGCTACTTGGTCATCATGATCCGCGTGATGCTGAGTGTCATTCTTCTGTGCCATCATGACGGCGATGAACCCGCGGCCATCATATAATCATCGTTTCCACGCCCCTCCCCGGTTGGGCACCTTTTTTGCGTGCTGGAGAACTACAAGCTCATGTCATGAAGTATGTATCTTGTCTCGTACCCATCCCCCTCCTGCCCCCTTTTCCCGTTAATATTTTTGTTTTGTTTGATTGGTAGACGCGATGCTTTCGGCGGAGGAGATCACTGCAGCAGGCGCCGCCCTTCCACCCCTCTCCGGCCGCGAGCAACGGGAGAACGTGCGCGCTTTCCGAGCCGCCAACCCCGAAGGCATCGCATACAACCGGCCCTTGAGTCGTTTTACCATCGGGCTCGAGCACAGAGGGGATCCGCTGCGCTGGCCGCGCAACACGATAGAGGGGGGCCGCATGCTCGTGGGGGGCGGGGAGGTTGTGGACACGAACGACAAGAGCCTCGCTGAGGAGGCGACGGCGCTCTTTGAGAGCGATTTCGCGGACTTTTGATTGGTGGTGGTTTTCGATTACAGGCGGGCTTTTTCGGCTCTACTTCGGAGTACACTTTTACATTTGCTGCTGCGTTTTGTTCCCCATGTGTCGTCGTGTGGGGTGTTGTGGAAATCCTCCCCCCGCCCTCCCCTGTTTTTTTTTGTTACGAGTGGAGACGAGACAGACACACATGACCAGGTCCCAGGAAAAGGAGGTGATGATGCTCTTGGAGAGCGATTTCGCCCACGGATCGTCGACTGTGCTTCACGAACATAGGGCCGTCTCTAATGGCCTCACTGTCGCCAACAGCGTTCAGACGTAGTGAAACGCGTTGCGAAGAACCAAAGTACCTGTAGCGTTTCATGGCTGTGGGTGCGCACATGTACATATTATACGAGGCATTCTACAACACCTTCACCACCGAACGCCGGTAGCCCACTGCCCCGTCGGCAGCGGGGAAGGAGGTGCTACAAACACCGAACGGCGACAGTTGGGCGTGGAAGACTTCGACTTCGCCCTGTGTGGGTCTTCGGCCCTAGATATCCGTCACCGCCAGGGCACATCACACACCCCTTTCTCTCATTAAGGAGGACACAGCTTTTTATCCGACGACGCCACACGAGACGATGCGTCCTTTGCGTCCGTCTACTGCTGTTCGTTCGCAATCACGATGCGTTGT
This sequence comes from Ectocarpus siliculosus, assembly GCA_000310025.1. Classification (NCBI taxonomy): domain Eukaryota; class Phaeophyceae; order Ectocarpales; family Ectocarpaceae; genus Ectocarpus; species Ectocarpus siliculosus. The sequence goes on along the minus strand of FN648938.1, from coordinate 191,312 downwards.
GAACAGCCTAAAACGAGTAGCTCCACACACATCTCAATGTTCGGTCTTCCCTCCCCAGAGCAATCCCGAAGGTCCCCGTGAAGGGTCGACGAGGTTGGATGGGGGGCAAGCTGGTACGTTTTTCGCGGTAAAAATGAAGGGAAGAGCCGGTACATTTGACCCTGGGCTAGCCGGGGCCCAGCAATGTGTCCCACAAAACTCTCAAGTACGTGTGGGTGCTACAAGATTAAGACCCCAACCGCGCAATAACGCTGGGCAGTGCACTCTCTGTACACGAATCGCACCGTAACAGCGGCGTTGTCGAGCCCACACTTTCACGAACAGACCAAGCGAGCGGCGAACAACGACGGAAGTTGAGTGTTTCACTGCCGGCTGGATCAGTTCGCAAGAGGCAAGAACCATTTGCAGTAAAATTTGACAAGCGATAGAGCCCCAGTCTCTAAAAAATGGGTATGATGTCAGCCGCTGCACTTTCTAGGTCATCCGCTCAACATGCGCGACTCCACGCAGAACGATGACTTTTCCACGTGCTTCGATGTCGGAACCTAGCTAGTCCGTATTCTCCCCCAGCAAGATCTACACGCAGTACAGCCTATGATGCGCCGTTCTTTTAGGCAAGTCTTGACCACCGCGCTCTGCTTCGAGTTGACCGGGGGCGGCAAGCGCTGAAAGAACAAAACAAAATCAGAATACCCAAAAGGGGGAAAAGCCCCCTGGGGGTAGCTAAAGAATACGCGCTGCACAGACCAGAATCTAACCATGTTCGCCCCCCTCGAGCATCTACGAGCAAGCCTAGAAGAGGCAGCTGCATGACACCAGTAGGTGTGGGGAGCTTGCATATCACCAGCCCAGCCCCGAAGGACAAAGCAAGAAAAAAAAAACAAGAGGAATATCCACCGCCTCTTTCAGCTACGATGAATCGCCGGCCCATGTGCTACGCGGCTGTCACGAGCATGGAGGTCATGCAACATTTGCGCACCGTTCCCTGCCGGCTGCGCCACCAACTGAATCAATTTTCAGTAGGCACAATAAAGACGACGGCAACCATGATTCATCACCTAAAAGTTCCACTCCAAACTCGAAACAATCTAGCTTTGTTTGTTTCGACATGGTAGCTTTTCTTCTCGAAAACACGCACTCACACTCGGTGGGCAACTCTGGCAGGGGCGCGGGGGCATTGGAGCCCCCCCCCGCACCGGCCAAATCAAAGTTATGACGATGCTCTCCGCGTTGAACTTGCTGGGGAAGGGCGCAGCTCAATGCAGACCAATGTACACAGCCACTTTCATACGTGGAACTCCACCAGCAAGGAAATCAGCCGGTCTTGTAAGCCACGTTTTGGCGGCTAATCTTCTTGGTCTTGTCGTTGTGCGTGAAGGTATCCGTGGCGTCGAGGAAGCCAGAGGCGGGGCATCTCCAGACAAGGAACACCATGTTGCTTTCTTCTGACACGTCGATCACCGGAGCTGCCAAGTCGCTCTGATCAGACAAAGCTTCGAAGAGCCCTTCAAAGAGCGTACGGGCTCCCTGCATGACAGACAGGTGTTAGTCGATCAGCCACCGCATGAAGAAGGGGAAGGGGTCGGAACTACGACGAACAAGTGAAGAACGTTGTCTAGAGGGTAAGGCTGCACCGGTTCTTGAACCGTCACGTCTATTCGTCCTATGTTGAGGCCCAGAGAACCTCGACGCGCGGTCCTTCCTCACGGCACCATCAAGCAATGAATGGGCGGGCGGTTCCACCATTGCATGCAGCTAAACTAGCTCAAGCACGCGGAGAAATCCAGCCCTGAAAGCGGGAAGCAGAGAAGCGTGTGGGGACTCCGCACCTCGACTCCTTTGAAAACTGATATCCTGTCGGCTGTCTGGTCGTAGGTTGTAACCACGCTGTCCTCATCGTAGTCTAGCAGGATCCTGTCCATCTGTGCGAGAGCGAGCAGAGACAGCGCACAGAGCCGGTACGATCAAGCAATATGAGCCTCGGTGCTTGCGTGTGTGATGGCAGGTGTATATGTGGTTCGCGGTATGGGGATCGAAAAAGCAAGTCCGTCAGCTGTGTGAATGTTTTCTCTACATCATTGTTACCCATTTTGTGCGCGATAGTGGTTGATACTCGATGTAAGCCGTTACGGCATCGATCTGGCGCGCATGTGAGGCCCTTCCCCTTGAACATTTTCACCTCTGGCGCTTCTAGGGTGTGGGCTTGCCGTATCCTCCGTCCAGGGACGAAGCAGAGAAAACCATTGTGCCAGCAGGTTGCTGTCAGAGAGACATCACTGCTCTGCTCTCACCACTGCTGTGCAGCAGTAGTATTACTCTTGTTCGTCACCCTGACAAATACCCGCGTCCCCATCCCAGTGAGCCCTGCACATGGACTGATCCTCATTCATCCTTGCGGCCCCTTGATGCGTGTTACCGCAATTGTGCGCACACATAAAGATACTTCGTGTATTGGAGTATTGGTCTAGTCCACCAAGAGAGCCAGTTTTCGGGGGGCAAGCAAAAAATAAGCCATGTAACAAGGAGTGGGTCGCTCTGCCCCCCCAAAGAGAGAAGCCAGAAACGTACATACAACAATGAGGGTGGTCCTGCACCCAATACGCGAACACCTGTTGCGCGTTGAGTGCGATAGATGGCAAGGAAACATACAACCAAAATGAAAGTTTGTTTTCGAAGACAGAATAAACTGGATTTTATTGTGAACGGAGGAATTCGGAACATCTCCCAGACCTACTTATGTAGTTGGTTCTTGTTGTACCACCCTGGAGGCGTGTTGGCGTGTTGGTTCGGATGTCTCGGTTCGGTTTTCTGGGGTCCCAAAAAGACAAAGATTGTCGTGCAATAAGTCAGCCCCAGTTTTCGTAAGAAAATCCCAGTTTTCGTAAGAAAATTTAAGACTTGAGCCACAGTTTAAATGTATGTTACGGGGTGGTGTGAAGGAATTGACTCGACAGCGTTTGGGTCTGTGAGCAGGGCTACGTGTTACGGGATTTTAGTACAAGGACCTGAACTGCACTTCTAGTCAAGATATTTAAGTTCTGGCGGGAACTGCAACTGCTTAGGATTGTTATCAAAGAGGGGATATTACCATAGCAGCCCCTCCCTGCAAGGAGAGATGCGTTCCCCTCCTCTGTCTAGTTTATTCCGAACGCAAGGCAACATCACTGCTAAGAGAGGAACAAGGAACAATATACAAGTTAGATTTCATGAGGGCCTTCAGGGATTGCTACGCGTGTAAATCTCACAACATAGGCTCAACCCTGGTTAATTTTCAGTCAAGTAAGGGCATGCAGAGTAATGACGTGGACAATAGGAGGATCGAGTACCGTCGGAGGTTGACGTTTATGGTTGAAAGTGGGTTTAACTGGGGAGTTGTTGATTATTTGTGTGAGAGAGCGTCGGGTGACCTGCGCCCTGCTGGTCAGCGTTCTATGTAGGCTAGTGACGTTTGTTGCTGCAGGTCCTCTTGCTGCAATCCACTGCGTATAAATCACTCGTTCATATGTATTCGTGTTGCCCATGGTCTGTGGTACTTGTGTGCGATGCGCAGAAATCAAAGCAAAAGTCTTCCATGTCTTACTATGCAAAGCAGTGTTTTGTGTATTTCTTGCGAAAGCTTTCTTCACACGGAACACATCGCTGGGGTATAGAGCCAGTTTTCTTAACTTTGGGCGTCAAGCACAATCGCCGCGGGTGACTGGTGGTCCTCGGGCGTGCGCGGAAAATGTACCGACGATCCCCCTGCGTGCCCCTGAGAAGGAAGCGTGAGCTTCCGCCAGCGAAAGATATCCCGAGTCACGAAAAACAGGCGAAACGATACATTCATCCATCCCCGGTGAGTCACCTTCCTGCTAATGGGGTTCTGCGCGACCGTATGTTGCGGTGTTGTGCTGGTTTGGAAGAACTACATATGTGTGTTAAAGTGTATTGGTTCAATGTATTACATATCTACTGCTGTCAACCCTATACAATCCAGAGGTATCAACCCACAGTAAGAAGTTTGTATGCAACTACAGCTAGTAAAATCCTACCTATATTTCGTTTTACTGAGGTATATACGACCTAGTATATTTCGTTTTACTGGAGTATAAAAGACCCCCCCCCCCCCTCTCGGCGGGCCCAAAATGAAAAAAGTGAAGTGGGGGTCCCGGGATTTTTTTTTGTGTGCCCGTTAACATGTGCAGGACGCTCGCGGTTCACCAAATAAACGCCCTACAAAGATAGGGTGCTGCTCACTCACATCGTGCGCAGCAAACGCGGCGAAGTGGTTGTCCCACGCGTCCTGTACGGTTGAAGGAGCGTACGCCATGGTGGGAGAGGTAGTCGCGCCTCTGCGAGGAAGCGAACGCGCATGGGGAGCGGACGCAAATGGAGCCTGGGGGGCGAAGAACCCGAGGGTTGGAACCGCCCAGAGGAGCACGGCAGTGGCGGTAGTCGTAGCGATGCGTACGGGAGAAAACATGGTTTCGGGTAAGAGCAAAAGCGGCGCACACGCGTGAGAGGGATGAGGGAAGTCAACAGAGGGACAAATCTGCACTGAATGCTGCAACACATGTGAAGATCAAGGGACGTGCTGGTTCTGGTAGGTTCTTCAGCCGGCGGTGCCCCCCGACGGCCCCGTGGCACGGGGGCCCCGTGCCCCGTGTCCCCGGTGGTAAGTTACGGTTCATCTTGGTTCACCTTGGTTCACCCGCCTGTTCGTCTTCTTGAAGGTTTTACAATTAGCTGATACGCTAATACCTCTATGCTGAGGAGCTAATGTGGCACGAGTACAACATACACCTCATACAAATCAACAATCAATCAACGTTGGTGTGTTTAGTAGATTATACAACAACAGCACTGACACAAAAACATGACATGCGTAACGTCAACGCGGTGTGACTTCTCGGGCTCTGGTTTCGAGCGGTTTCCGGCAGCGGAATAAACCAGGGGGCCAAGCATCTGTCTTGGTTGCGAGTTGCAAACGCTACACCCATAAAGCCTGGGGAACCATGTGCGTCCAGGGCTGTCATACCTTCGTTTGGGGAGGCACAGGTACAACCGTGATGAGCAACGGTGGTACTTCTTGTTCCTGTATCTGCGAAGACGATAGCTGGGCCGACCACAATATCCTGGGGAGCGACTCGTGTGTTCCGATCAAGGCCCATGTGATTTTCGGCTCGGTTGGAATCATCCTCTCCGTGGCGGTCCTATTCCAGGCGCTTTACCAGCTGCATCTCCAGGTCAGTTCCCCCCAACGCCCACCACAGTGCTGCACATGAACTGGAAAGCAGGCAGCAAACGCTTCCCGAGGGCATGCAGCTGGCGTCGAGTTTCAGCAGCCGTAACAGTAGCTGACACGGATTGTTGGGTGTCGACGAAGAATATTGTTACGTATCCTAATCCCTCCAAAGCCATACTGTAGTCTATAGCCCCATCTATACCCGTGGATTGATGAGACTCCAAGATATGAAAAGCACTGAAATCATGTATCGTGACCTACATAACCCGTGTAAAGGTCGATGCCCGATCCCTAAACGTAAAGCGGACGGGAGACGGGGGGTGGGAACAGTTTGGAGGAGGGAATGAGGAAAAGACGACGCTGTATGAAAGTGACAGTAGTCAAGGGGCCGTTGTCACCGGCGGCGTTGCGGTGCGGATGAAATTTGCGACGATGTTGATCCGTCCGTGGGAGTGGCGGTTGCAGGGCCGCCGGCAGCGATGTCGGCAGAACCGACGTCTGTGTGCACCGCAACATAGTATCTTGAATAAAATGTCTTCGATGTAACATGAATACGCGCATTCGCTAGTGCACAGCACGCAGATTCGTCGCAGTGGTCCTACGTGAATGTACAGGAAGTACACACATCTGTGGAAATGTCATGGCAATCGTACTTGCATTGCGTCTAATTGTTGTACAAACAAACGGAAGACCCCCGGAAAAGAACAACGGCAAAAACAGAGAGACGCACCACCCGAACGCACCACCTTCACGAAACGAAAGGAAGTCGAAAAGGAAAGGAGAAGATGAAAGTGTCACGACCGAGTGATCGAAAGCGAAGTCCGAAATGCAAATAATGCAGCAGCCCTTGAAATAATGAAGGAGCTCCCCCGCAAGAAAGCACGAACCCCCAACTTGGGGTGAGGACGGCAACGTAAAGAAGAAAGTCGTATCCCAGACGCAATAAAAAGGAAAGCTGTAGAACACATAAAAACGAAACGAATTGAACACATAAGACAAAGCGTTGAGGCCCCACGTATGGGGAAATGAGTTGATGACCGTGGCTTGGGTGCCCGATACTTGCGGTTCGTGGCGTTCCTGGCGTTCCTGGCGTTCTTTCGTCGCTCGTTGGCGATATCATCCCAAACGCTACCGTTCGGGTCATTCATGGGTAGGAAGAAATGGGCCCGTCATGATCCACAAACGGTGGGAGGATGCGCTCAAGTGCACGAAATGGCACCCCCGAAAGCGTATAGGGTAGCAGTGTCGAGTCCCAGGGACTGGCGACGGTGTGGAATGAGGTTCACTGTGCGACGGGAGAAAATTCTGAACACAGGGTGTTTCTTCAAATTTCGTGGAAGTTACTCTAAGTTTCCGTCGAAGAAAATAACGAAATATTCTAGTGGACATCGAACGTACACGGAGGCAAAGAGCAAATGGACAGCTGGCAGCAGGAGAGTGTTGGCACAACAAAGTTGTTCGTGTATAACGAAGCAGCGAGCACATCCTGTTGGGGAACATCACTGCACGCAACAGCAGCAAAATCCAGCAGTGTTTGAAGTATTTATTGCAGTAGAACACCTTTCTGAAAACCTGTGTGGTAGCTATCGATGTGGGTAGCACCAAGCAGGAGACACACATAACATGTGCGGCGTAGTTCGGCAGCAGCAACGAACGCATGCCAGAGAGGTTGGCGCATGGTCGCGGGTCATTTTTGAGCGCGCGCGTTGCCACTGCAAGCTACAGCAGCAATGTTCAGCACTACCTGGATGATTTAGTCTACAGCGGTTGAACACCTCTTTGTATACCATTGTCGTGAACCGCTCGCTGTGGTGTTTAGTGATTGCTGAGATAGATACAGCGGCAGGCACTTATATTTGTCGCCCTGTTCGTCGGCAGCAGCAACCAATGCGTGCGACAGATGAAGGCGAGGTGGCGTCGCGTTCAAATTCCCTTCGTCCGGCCGCAGGAGGTATCTCATGAGCCGACGCCGCATAGATACGCTAGTTTTACGGTCTCTACGCACGCTAAAAACTTTTTTCGAGCTCACATAGTCTACACTACATACCATCTTTTCCACGCTAACAGTAAGAAATGTGTCACGACACCATCGAAATCCTGTTAGTTTATATCACATGATATATACACGCACAGTCGTGCACAGGTAACAAGACTGGCTACTCCTGGAAGAAACAAAGACCTACTATTATCTTCCCTGCGCACTCCAACCAAGCTCCCACCTCTATAGTTGGGGGATAGCTCTCCACCGGTTACCAATGTTCCAACAAGTGGATCCCGCCTTTCTCTTTCCCATTGTTATGACATTGTGCCTTTGGTTTGCGCAGGCACTCTACAGAATTAACAACCGTTGTAAAGAGGGCCCACAACCAATGATTGCCTATCGAGAAATTCTTCCTTACGCGACCCTCTCCCCTTCCCTCCTTTTCGCTCCTGTCATGCCAAACTGCGGCAAACACGTGTGATACGACAACGGCGACGACAACGACAACGGCGACGGCGATGACGACGCTACCGTCAATGTCCACCAGCTGAAATTTCACGCCCAGCAGTTTTCGGTATCAACCACATCCGCGGAGTGCTGCCGCAAGAGCATGCACGTCACGGCGGTTGCCAACGCCGTCGTCAGCCTCTTCTACTTCTTGCTGGTGCTCCTAGTCAAGGCCCGTTGGCACGAGATTTCCGTCCTGGTTGTGATTCTCAACCAAATAACTGTCAGTGTGTGCGGGTTTTTGACCGTCAGAATGTGGATCTACACCAACGACGCCCGGCTGATGCAGGCTAGCTCCACCATGCTCAGGATCTCTTCGGTGCTGGAAGAGAAAAACGGACAGCGGTTGTCATACCTGGTGCTCTCGACAGGACCGGTCTTCGCGACGGTGCTCGCCTTGCTCGGCCGCACGGAGGTACACGAACAGCGTTGACGTCGGGTGAAGCACCGGCACGTTGGCGGAGTGCGCGATGGTAGTTTCTTCCTACTCTAGAGACACCAACTTGGGCCCTCTGATTATGCCCAAAGTACTGGTGTACGTCTAATTGGCATGGCACCGAAGGGAATCCCTTGTCAACTAGGATGTGCGCACTACTACTGCACCTACGTTGAGTCCGTCATTCGTTTGGCTCCTTTGAGCCTAATCCTTGCCCTCTGTGGTGGCACATTTCTCAGACGCTCGACTCTTCCTGATCGCCACAAACACTTGTAGTAGCCAGCAGCGGCAGCTGCAGCGCATCTTACAAACACCGCGTACGTACGAATTTTGGTGTTGTGTCTCGTCTGCTACCACACTACACACAGGCGGCCGCTAAGCTCGTGGCTGTGACGTTCATCATGCTGATTGTCTTCGCCGACGCAACCTTCTGGATTTTCGGGAGAGCTTTGCTTCGGGCGATCGACGCTTCTCTCCAAAACTCGCGAATGAGGGCGATGGAGTCCGTGTTCGGAGAGGACAGGAGGGAGTCTGTGCTTGCGACCCTGGGTGGTACGGAGGCGGACGAAGAAGGAGGGAGGCGTGGAAGCGGTGAATCAGCAGGGGAAAGAGGGAAAAGAGGGAGATCGTCGAGGAAGTGGTCATCAGGGGGGCTTCGGAGAAGAGGATCGTGGTGGGGTGGTGAGGGAAGGGACGAGTCGGAGTTAGGGGACGGGGAACTCCAGGCGGCCAAGAGAAAGGTTCGGTGGGCCATGGTGTTCTGCGCCCACATGAGCCTTCAGGGGTACGCCATCCTCCTGTTCAGCATATTTAGCAAGTACGGCACATCCGTGCCGTTGATTCTGTTTGGTGTGCAGATGGCTATTGTACCGCTGGTCTGGCACGCCTTCAACATACAGCTGCACGCGGGGCGGAGCCGGGGGTCGGCGATCAGAAGGCGGTCGTCGGGGGTAGACCGGGGAGGGAGGCGTTACGTTGTACCAGCCGTCGGAACCGGTATTGGTAATAACGTGGGGCAGGTGAACACCACCTCGCAGCAGGGGCAGCGGCAGCAGCAACAGAAACACCAAAAGTGTATTGGAGGAGTCGGCACTAAGTGGAGAAAGTACGGGCCAGTGCTCGGCAGGTGGGCCGTGGCCCCGACTGAGACAGATTTTGCGGCAGCAGCCATGGACGCGGTCACCGGCGAGACGAACACGAATGCGCGTACGGGAACAACTCACCCTGCTGACGGATCCATGAGTGAATCAGTGTCAGCTCCGCCTTGTCGAGGCGTTTAGCTTCAGTCACCGATGGACCGAGGTTTGGTACGTCAACCGATAAAAATCATAGATGAGCGCGCTAATTCTCTACTTTCCCACCGTCCGGGGGACGAAGAACCCGAGAATCCTCGCCGTTGAAACTTGTGGACACGTATTCCTCAACATGTAGGTGTTTCAGACCGGGTTGCTTGTCCATGCCCGAATGTTCCTGCGTCGGATGGCTTTTCAGGAGCGCTGTAAGGGGGTGAAAGTGAACGTACGTTGGGTAGCTGCTCCAAGTACCCGGATGAAAGCAATGCGGTGCAGGTCGGTTCATCCAATACGGAAGACTGAACTTGAAGCGGTTTCGACTATGACACCGCTTTTTGTGGGAGCATAAAGTTGCGAGAAAAGGTGAGGTTTTTTGGTAACTCTTGGTCGGGAATTTTTGTCAAGACAACGTACATTTCACGCTCACTACGGGGTGAAGGAAGGTTCCTTCACGGCACTGGTGGAATGCGGAGGCGTGACTACATATTTGTTTATTGAGCAGTGGAGAGAAGCGGCACACCCGTTCATACCTCACCGCGAAACCGGCCAGAGCGTGCTACACAGCTTGGAAAACGAGTCGGTGGCACAATATCTGGCGTTTTGCTTTCCTTCCAATCGAAGCCAGGAATACCTCAATCGTGCTCACATCCAACACAACTTGCTGACGAAGACTCTACAAATACCTATTCTACACGCCTGCGGCCATCGCAGGCAAGTCCATCTGGTTGTTCAAGTATTCTGAGGTGGCCGTTCATCTATTGCGTGGATCGTGCGTGTGTGTGTGGCGGGAGAGGGTCTACGTGTGTGGTAGGGGCAGGTGCTTGGCATGGAATAGCGGAAGTCTCGCCGCGAAAATGTTATTCGACGCTCCCGTGGCGAGAAAAGATTGCAAACTTTTCCAAACGTTTCGTCAGATCCCGCGATTATTGTCAATAGAAAAATTTCTGAAACTTTTGTCGCAACTTTTTGCTTCAACAAAGAATGTACTGTACATGACAAATGTCGCGAGAAAAAGTTTTCAAACCTCAACCTTAACTTTTCTAGTTACTGTATGCTCCCATTAAAAGCGGTGTAATAGAGCCAAGTGTTTGTTTCCAAACATCGAATAATTCAGGTGCTAACGGGGGCAACTGTTTCCTGTTCTTCGAAAGGAACCGGGTCGCGATTTATTTTTGGTCGGTCAAGCTTTCTAGGCCACTCTTGCGCAATAAATACAATTTCCATTGTTTGGGCAATGGCACCGGCTTACTTTAACATGTCTGTTTCGGAGGACCCAGTTAACGCTGCAGTCGATCTTCAAAAAAATGATGCTACGCCCTTTGGGATCTTCATTCATCATACATATCTGGGCATCGATTTCGAGATTTAGCGAATCCTCTCCCCAGACTGAAGCAATAGCAATTCCAAAGCTATCCCCCACGAGCTTTGCGTATGTATGGTACGTCCTGTGTGGTGGCTGATAGACATCATGAGGCTTTAGGACGCGCGGAACCTAGGGCGGCGAGGATCAATATCCAGTGACAATGGCCTATCCAGTATTGGTCGGGACAATATTTACGTTGTGATCGGTTTGTTTTTCGGTAGTCCCTCCCCGCTGGCTGAAGCGACATCAATGAAGAGGTAAAGTTGTTCCCCACAAACTGTATGGTGCGTCTTGAATGGTGGTTGATAGAGGCCACGAGGCAATAAAATGCTCAAGAGTTGAATTCTCGAGAGTCGAGAGCAGGTGCAAATTCCTCTGCGAGACCTTTACGGTCTGTAGAGGTTTGGCTATTCTTTCCCCAAAATGCGTCTGTCTGATGCCGTTCAGTCGGGAGCGCTCTGAAGCCCGCTTTTTCTTTGCCAAACCCCGATGGCGCGAGAAATCCCCCCATCGGCTGTCTTCGGATGAACTTATGCCCTCCGCAAGTTTGAGCTTGATTTGTGCCTCTTAAGGTAACGTTTGGCTTTGTCCGTGTTCGACTGTCTCAGACTCGTATAACGCAGGTTCTCCCGACGCCAAGCATCTCCGACCTAGAGAAATTTATAGGTAAAAATTGCCCAAGCTGCAAGGGTGCCCGAAAAAAGTTACTCCGTACACCTGGGTACTCCCACCCGGGAGGGCCCAAAATATTTAGGGGAGAAAACATTTTTTTCGCCATTTGTGTTATTTTTTCATCGGATGTAAGCATTCAATAGTGCACACGTCAAACCTATTGAACCCCAAACCTATTGAACCTATTGCACACGGATAAAACGCAGTGTGGCATTTGATTGCCTGCCCTTAGCACTGTGTTGTTGTTGGAGAAGCCACACGATATCCATCCACATCATCCAAACCGCATCCATCCTCAAATCAATTTTCAGTGAACCTGATCTCCGGAGTAGCATCACGCCTCTGTGTGCGAGTGAAACAAGAACCCCAATGCTCGACGGAAACCGCGGACATATGGATGCCATGTCGGAGCTCACCTTTAGCTGAGATGATAATCTTACACATACATACCCGAAATTATCTCTCGCACGCAAAACTACGCCAATCAAATGCTGTTTCGGGGTGCGTTTACGCCCCCTCGATTGTAGGCCCGGCTCCTCTTCCTCCTCCTCCTCCACCACCACCACCACCACCACC
>FN648938.1:157372-179108 GCA_000310025.1 Ectocarpus siliculosus | reverse complement strand
CTCCTCCTCCTCCTCCTCCTCCTCCTCCTCCTCCTCCTCACCCTCCTCCTCCTCTTCCTCCTCTGCACGCCCTTCCCCTCGTCTTGTTCTCCAGCACCCCGACCCCTACCCCCCTCCCTCCCTCTTCATCACTACCTACCCTCGCCCCCTCTTCGCTGATCTCCGAGGCTACTTCTTCTGCACGACAAGATCTTATTTGGTTCTGGTCTTGCGCTACAACAGCCTGGGTAAGGCCTTCGACCGCCTCTAAGGGTGCTCGTTCCATGCTCTCCCACTAATCGTCGAAATGCGTAGGTGCGGTACGCCGTACACAGAGTACAGACCCGGCGAGCGCGAACGCGCTGGTTCTAGGGGGCACGTAGATGCAGAAAAACCCACACGAGGCGGTGTCCCTTTATACATAGGAATTCGTATGGTAGGGTTTTGTACAGGACTATTGATGGTATTTGGGGGCGGGAGGTCACTTTGTACCCCCCTCCCACCCAAAATTCTCCCAAACAAGAAAAGAGGTACCTGCATGCTGCCAAAATTCGCTCCAGAAGGGTGGGCTCCCCCTTGGGTGGCGGGCTGCGTGTCTTTGTCTACAATTTTGGCCTGTCAAAGAGAGGTTCGGGGCACGCCCTGCCACCTTCCCCGCAGAAGATTATTCCGTTGCGTTTGGCGGTGATGCATGTAGCTGCTGTTCTTGCTTGTTTATGCGTACTCGCGTGCATGTTGATGACCTTTCTCTGAACGTAACTGTCTATCTCTGACCCGCGCACCCCCGGAGACGACATCACCATCCTACTACACAACGGACGCTGTTGGATGCAACAAAAACAAAAAAACGTGGTGATGACAACACCCTCTTGAGATACTAGTCTATAGCCAAGAAATATATCGAAAAGCGACCTCCCGGCTCAGAAAATGTCGATGTTTGAAGGGAGATCAGTATTGGACATCACGGAGCATCGAGCGACATGCGCGTTGGACACGCCCGGACGAGAGGGCTGGACGCAGCCAGAGCGTTTGAGTTTTTTCGCGTGCGCTCGACTCTCGCGAACTCAATTTATGCGCGTCCCAGACCCTCCCATCCTCTACAGTGCCAACCACCACACAAGACGGACCACACGCGCAGCCTATGTAGGCGGGGCAGCTCCGTCAATGCTGTTGCTACACCGAGTGGAGGCGTCACCGGAAAAAAACAAACAAGCGACACCACGATACACGCGGGCAAAATATTGTTTTTGTGTTCCCAGAGGCGGTCGTAGATGGCTTGGACAGGGCACCTCTTCACTGATTACCAAATAGAAAAGACTTCCAACAAATCTCCCCTCAAACAAGGAACTATCTCGAACCGTTAGTCTTTCAGTGATTGCATTTCTATAAATAAACGTGAGGACGCAGGCTTCCCTCGGCAGAAGGAGAACCAGGTCGGGGTGTAGTCTTTACTTAATGTACCGGGGGCTGGCAATCTTCTTTCTTGAGATTTGGCAAGGAGATGTTCTCAAGGAGAGAGAGAGAGACAGAGACAGAGAGAGACAGAGGCACCGGAGGGGAGGGGGAAGGGAGGACCGAAGGCCTGTCCTTCTCATCTCCGCAGGTGGCGCTGAAGTCGTATCAATAGTTGTTGTTTTTTCAAACAAGATACTCCAACCAAGATATTCCACTCAGATCCTACATTGTTGTTCAACAAAGGTTAACAGCGTTGCTACACCTGTCCTCCACCAACGTTCTACTACACGTACTGCGTGTAGGGCGCCCGCTCAAATCTTCGACGCGAAATAAATGCGGCGAAGTGGCTATCCCAAATGTCCTGAAGGGTTGAATGGGGCGTACGCTATGATGGGAGAAGCTGGCGCACCGCGGGGAAGTTTCCTGGCTGGGAAGAGCGGACGCAAAGGGAGCCGGCGAGAAAAACCCACGGGTCGGTACCGCCCAGAGTGCCACTTGTACGGCAGAGACGCGGTGGTCGTAGCGATGCTTTCGGGAGAACACATGGCTTTGGGTTGAAGCGAAAGCGGCAAACACGGGCGGGAAGGGAGAGGGAATGCCCGAGAGGGTCAAATCTGCACCGGATATGGCGTGATTCTGCGATCCTCTACAGATGTATGCTGCTGTCCAGGTACGAGGCCGCTTTGGAAGATAGGAAGAGTCAGCAACAGGTTGTAAAAAACTTCTGCCAGGTACAGATCATTGATAAGGGACTTGCGGCGGTGCGGCGTAACACCCAAGCTGTTTCGTGTGGTGTTTGGTGCAGCTATGTACACGCAGCGACACTGTAGTGTTTCGCACAGCACACCACAAACCACGACTGCACCGCGACGGTCGGTAGGGTTGTAGGGTTGTTGATGGTTGATGGTTGGTCGTGAGTGAACCTGGTTCCATTTTTTGTTTTGGTTCGCGTGCCGCTCAAGGTTACGGTTCACGGTTCACCCTCGCTACATACAGTCTACCAGATGTATATATTTTTTTTTTCTTAATATGACACAACGAACCCATCTCTATCATAGAAAAGAGTCTGAGACAGATTAGCAATGAATTCATAGCGTCAGAAAGTACCTGTTCAATCGCCCAATCCATCCCCATCTGTTGACTCGGTTGACAGTATGTCGTGCCCATCTGTTGACTGTTTCATATCTGACATGATGGGTATCTGGATACTCTCCGCGCGCTGTACATAGTGTAGATACGTGCCTTACCCACTCACGGATCCCAACACACACACACACACAACACCGCAACGGCCGGCGACAAAGCACTCAAGCTCTGTTTTGAGCGGTTTGCGACGGGGCCGCGGAATAAACCAAGGGGTCAGGCGTTCTGTCTGGTTGCGAGTTGCACACGCTACACCCATAAAGCCTGGGGAACCATGTGCGTCCAGGGCTGTCATACCTTCATTTGGGGAGGCACAGGTACACCCGTGACGAGCGACGACGGTACTTCTTGTTCCTGCATCTGCGAAGACGATAGCTGGGCCGACCACAATATCCTGGGGAGCGACTCGTGTGTTCCGATCAAGGCCCATGTGATTTTCGGCTCGGTTGGAATCGTCCTCTCCGTGGCGGTCCTATTCCAGGCACTTTACCAGCTGAATCTCCAGGTCAGCACCCCCCAGAGCGCCTACCCAAACGCTACACATGAGCTACGAAAAAAGCAGGCAGAAAACGCTTCCCAGGGCATGCAGCTGGCGTCGAGTTTCAGCAGCCGTAACAGTGGCTGACACGGATTGCTGTATTGTCGACAAATAATTTTGGGTATGCTCTCCATCCAAAAGCCATAATTCTATAGCCTCATCTGTCTGTGGGTGGATGAGAGTCCAAGATAAAAAAACACTGATATCATGTATCGTAACACACAGGCAGGAAGAGTATAAAGCAAAGAAGGGGGCGACGTGAACACCCGCAAAAATAACAAAGCAACTAAGGTGAACGAGGGCAGCCAAAATACATACACGAAAACAGTATTAAGTATACAAGACGGGGCTTAGCCAGCGAGCTTGTCAGTCTCGCCGCCACTCGACGGCGACGAAACAGAGCGGGCGAGAGGAAGGCGACACGGACGTCGCAAAATCTCCGCGTCTGTCTGCCGCTCGCTTTCTTCGAGATACAAAGGAACCTATTAGTGAAGCGCTGGCCCTCTCTTCACGCTTCCTGGTTCTTGCTCTTTTGGTTGGCACGATTTTTTCGCATGTATATGTCTTCTGCGCTGTCTCCCTGGCACGATTTGCCCGAATGGCTGCTGCCCACATGGCTGCCGCGCTTCCCTTTCCAAAGGAGGAAGAGGGACTTATCTGGGCGAGGATTTTGGCGGGTCGTTTTTGCCGACACGAAAACCCCTCTCTCTTGGTGTTCATCTTTTTGGGCGGCATTGATGCAAGCAAAGCGAACACTATGACAAGAATTGCGATCGCAACACCCCTGATACACATCTGCCGACCAGCGTGTGCGATCGACTGTGGTGGCCGCAATGAATGGTGAGGATAAGGTGATCGTTCGTGGAACATATCGCATGTGGATGCAACGGGCTGGTGGAAATAACCCAAATAAATGTCTGTCATGGCTAAATCTCCTACGAAAATTCGCTACGGATTCTTCGAACACGCAAATTCGTCATGCACGCGTGTGGTGCTGAGTGAATGTTGTCGCCTGCTGCTACTGATTGTCTTGTTTGGTTATACACGAACTGCCCCCGATATGTTTTGTACTGCTGCTGTTGATACTACTGTAGTACTGTGTGTATCCATTTCCGAAACACAAAGAAAGGTGAACCGACCAAACCGCTGTGTGCTGCGGCACCTACCTCCTGCTGGTGGTGCGATTGACTGATTCGATGCAGAGAGGGTCGCCGCATGACCTCCCGTACTTGGTTGCATCGACTGCTGCTGCTGTGCTTGGTGGTGTTGCTTGTTTGTGGCTGCCTTCCGTGGCCTTTTACTTGGCAGTGTGCAGCTCCTCTCTCTGTGAACGCGCTCGCTCTTTCCGCTTCCCAAAATTTCAATTTTCCACCGCTGCGGAGTCTTCGAAGAAAGTGTTGGAAGGCATATATACTCATGCATACACCGCATGCGTCATATACATGCGTCGATGTGACGAGGGTCTGTGGCTGGTGCGATGGAGAGAGGGTCGCCGCATGGCCTACTATGTACTTCTGCTGCTGCTGTGCTAGTCGTTGTTGTAATTCGGGTAGTGAGTGCCGCGGACTTTGACATTCTAAATGCATAATATACGCATATAGTGTATGTGGTAAGTGACAAAGGCAGCAGCTTTCTCCGATAGTGAAACTGCAGCTCTCGAAGGGGCTGCTGCTGCTGCAGCTCAGGGAAACAACGTTCGCTGAGAACTACACTACTAGTAGAGCTGAAAATATGTGTGTAAGCGCTGCGACTGCCGTGCCACCGCTCCTGCGGAGTGCACTCTTACAACTAGCCGGGGCTCGGACTGCTCTCCTACTACTGCAGCTGGCTGTGGCTCCCCAACCACCTGCGGATTCTTCGGAACTTCTTTTGGCGAACTTCTGAATGTCAATACCGAAAGTACAGCCAACGGAGGTGCTACAGCCTTCTCTGCTCCTGCTGCTGCTAGAATTCCTGGTTTTTCCAAGCACGGGACGAAGACCTGACCGGTGTCCACGAGACTTTGGGAGCAAGCGTATGGTCTATCTGCCTACTTATCGGACCCGAGCACAGGCTTCTAGCGTTCGTCTACACAATTTTGGCAAGGGTCTGTTTCCCCCCAAACACTTTTTTCCAGCTGTGCCGGGCAAGCCAGATGTGTTCCCGCGGATTCTTCGAATGGAAGAAAAGCTGCGGGTTCTTCGAACCATACACGAAAGTACAGCTCTCAAACAAAGGTTATAGGTGCTACGGGCTGCTCTGCTCCTGCCGCCGCTGTTGGATTCGTGTTTTGTCCAAGCGCGGAACGGGGACATGACTGTTGTCCACGAAACTTCGGGAGCAGGCGTATGATCTGCTTGCCTACTGATCGGACCCGGGCAGAGGTCTCTAGCCTTGGTCTTCGCCGAAGAAGGTCTCCCTACATTTGTTTTGCAAGGGTTTGCTTGCACACCCGACCCGGGTGTGCGGCGATCCGCGACTTGGTTTCAGACAGAGAAATCGAGAGATCAGAGATCAAGGGGCTCCGAAAAAGTTGCTTCGGGAGATTGCGTAGATAGTTGCATCAGGTTTCTTTTGCCGTTTTGATTTTTGCGCAGCAGAACCTAAAGTCTTACAGAGCCGAGAAAATGTTTCTGAACAACAATCTGGCGGATATTTTCCTGCACAGGTGTGTACAGGTAACAATACCGGATGCGACGGGAAGAAACAAAGACCTACTATTTTCCCTACGCACGCCAACCAAGCTCCCACCTCTATAGTTGGGGGATAGCTCTCCACCGGTTACCAATGTTCCAACAAGTGGATCCCGCCTTTCTCTTTCCCATTGTTATGACATTGTGCCTTTGGTTTGCGCAGGCACTCTACAGAATTAACAACCGTTGTAAAGAGGGCCCACAACCAATGATTGCCTATCGAGAAATTCTTCCTTACGCGACCCTCTCCCCTTCCCTCCTTTTCGCTCCTGTCATGCCAAACTGCGGCAAACACGTGTGATACGACAACGGCGACGACAACGACAACGGCGACGGCGATGACGACGCTACCGTCAATGTCCACCAGCTGAAATTTCACGCCCAGCAGTTTTCGGTATCAACCACGTCCGCGGAGTGCTGCCGCAAGAGCATGCACGTCACGGCGGTTGCCAACGCCGTCGTCAGCCTCTTCTACTTCTTGCTGGTGCTCCTAGTCAAGGCCCGTTGGCACGAGATTTCCGTCCTGGTTGTGATTCTCAACCAAATAACCGTCAGTGTGTGCGGGTTTTTGACCGTCAGAATGTGGATCTACACCAACGACGCCCGGCTGATGCAGGCTAGCTCCACCATGCTCAGGATCTCCTCGGTGCTGGAAGAGAAAAACGGACAGCGGTTGTCATACCTGGTGCTCTCGACAGGACCGGTCGTCGCGACGGTGCTCGCCTTGCTCGGCCGCACGGAGGTACACGAACAGCGTTGACTTTGGGTGAAGCACCGGCACGTTGGCCGAGTGCGCGATGGTAGTTTCTCCCTACTCTAGAGACACCAACTTGGGCCCTCTGATTATGCCCAAAGTACTGGTGTACGTCTAATTGGCATGGCACCGAAGGGAATCCCTTGTCAACTAGGATGTGCGCACTACTACTGCACCTACGTTGAGTCCGTCATTCGTTTGGCTCCTTTGAGCCTAATCCTTGCCCTCTGTGGTGGCGACTCTCCCTGATCGCCACAAACACTTGTAGTAGCCAGCAGCGGCAGCTGCAGCGCATCTTACAAACACCGCGTACGTACGAATTTTGGTGTTGTGTCTCGTCTGCTACTACACTACACACAGGCGGCCGCTAAGCTCGTGGCTGTGACGTTCATCATGCTGATTGTCTTCACCGACACAACCTTCTGGATTTTCGGGAGAGCTTTGCTTCGGGCGATCGACGCTTCTCTCCAAAACTCGCGAATGAGGGCGATGAAGTCCGTGTTTGAAGAGGACAGGAGGGAGTCTGTGCTTGCGACCCTGGGTGGTACGGAGGCGGACGAGGAACGCGGGAGGCGTGGGAGCGGTGAATCAGCAGGGGAAAGAGGGGAAAGAGGTAGTTCGTCGAGGACCTGGTCATCCGTGGGGCCTCGGAGAAGAGGATCGTGGTGGGGTGGTGAGGGAAGGGACGAGTCGGAGTTAGGGGACGGCGAACTCCAGGCGGCCAAGAGAAAGGTTCGGTGGGCCATGGGGTTTTGCGCCCACATGAGCCTTCAGGGGTACGCCATCCTCCTGTTCAGCATATTCAGCAAGTACGGCACATCCATGCCATTGATTCTGTTTGGTGTGCAGATGACTATTGTACCGCTGGTCTGGCACGCCTTCAACATACAGCTGCACGCGGGGCGGAGCCGGGGGTCGGCGATCGGAAGGCGGTCGTCGGGGGTAGACCGGGGAGGGAGGCGTTACGTTGTACCAGCCGTCGGAACCGGTATAGGTAATAACGTGGGGCAGGTGAACACCACCTCGCAGCAGGGGCAGCAGCAGCAGCAACAGAAACACCAAAAGTGTATTGGAGGAGTCGGCAAGTGGAGAAAGTACGGGCCAGTGCTCCGGGGGCGTGCCGTGGCCCCGACTGAGACGGACGAGGCGGCAGCAGCCATGGACGCGGTCACCGGCGAGACGAACACGAATGCGCGTACGGGAACAACTCACCCTGCTGACGGATCCATGAGTTAATCAGTGTCAGCTCCACCTTGTCGAGGCGTTTAGCTTCAGTCACCGATGGACCGAGGTTTGGTACGTCAACCGGTAAAAATCATAGATGAGCGCGCTAATTCTCTACTTTCCCACCGTCGGGGGGACGAAGAACCCGAGAATCTTCGCCGTTGAATCTTGTGGACGCCTATTCCTCAATATGTAGGTGTTTCAGACCGGGTTGCTTGTCCATGCCCGAATGTTCCTGCGTCGGATGGCTTTTCAGGAGCGCTGTAAGGGGGTGCAAGCGAACTTACGTTGGGTAGCTGCTCCAAATACCAGGATTCAGCTCGGGGGTCCAGCCTGATTCAGATCAATGAGAACCAACAGGCTCTAGTTTCATTTTCAGCAGGTTGTCTGAACGTTCAACGGCCAGGTGTTTGTGCCTGAATGCCAAACAACCTTAACTAGGAGAATAACCAATAACCTCGGTTCCTATGGGAAACTTGTCCTTACAGATTCGCCAAAAACGGCACAAAAAGTTTGCCGGCATCATGTGGAAGGCGTGTTCTATGGGTGAGATCGTACATGCGTTGCTTGACTCAGCGTCGACTGCTGTGTGCGGTGTCAACCGCCTGCCGTTGAGAAGGCGGCACTCTTTCGTGGATGTGTGTGTGTACCAAGCGAAGCAAATGACAAGATGTGCAAGCGTCGATGTATCAAGGGGTGAGATGAATGGGGAGCACCAGAGAAGCATTTTCATGAAAAATCACGAAATTAGGCACCGTTGCGGCGCACGCCGCACCCTACAAGAAGGGGCTGATTCTACGAGCGGGCGTTTGGAAAGGTTCAACCGACGAGTTAAAAAAAAGAGAAAATTTCTTCGGACACACAGAATAAACTGGGTTTTTTGGTGTAAAGGTCGAACCGTAGCCTCGTTATTTGTCGGAAACCCGGGGTCCTGTGTGGAAGAAATGATAGCCCTCTTTTGCCATTCCGTGGATGGGGGCACGATGTCGCTGTAGCATTTTGCGTAGCGAGCGGAAGCTCCAGACCACGCTAAAAGACGGAAAGACATCAGCGGCAGCCCAGCGAAGGCGGCGGCAGAGTACCAAAAGTCCCGCCTTCCCATCCCTTTTCTTTCGAAGGTGGGGCGGGGGGTCTTGGATCATTCGGTCTCTAGTCGGGGTTCTATAATAGATGGTGTGTAGCAGTACCATTGGGGGACCCGGTCAGCTTCGGAACTCCTGCGTTCGCAGTCATAGTCCCCCAGCCGGTACTCACTTTTGTGGGGATAGAGACGGGTTTGCAAGACTTTACGCTGTGCCACGCAGTCACTGTGGCTGGCGAATCGACTCGCGTTCCGTGTGTCTTTCTACCCAACGCATGCCCTCGAAACAAAGTAAATATGGTCACAATTCGAAAGAAAAATAACCAACAAAGGGGGTGCTTTGGTCGAGGTCGGTTCCACGTAGTCCCAGAAACAATTATCGTCATTGTTCTTAGCTTTTGAGGTAGATGGAGGGAGAAGGGGGGTCAACCGCCGTGTAGAGTGGCCAACGGAATGCGGCAGGCCTTGAATTGTTTTCGGCTACTCTTACGCCTCCCGGATTGATCCGATTCCACACATAAATAGCTACGCAATGCGGTAAGATGCGACTGATGTGGTGTCCACGTGGTGCGTTATCTTGAGCTGCGTGTCCGATCAAATCTCGAGAGCTCGCCCACAAGGCACAATGGGGATATCGAGCTGAAAAACGCCACCATATCTCGCTGATACGGGGTTCGAACCTTTTTCATCGCCCCCATCCTTCTCTGCCTACATTATGTCACCGTCTCTTGCGCAAGCGGCTCGGCCCGGTCACCCTCCCCCCCTCGAAACAGCCATCTAGAACATTCATCATCCAACTCCCGATTCGAAACATCAGTCAGTCCGCTTCTCCTTCGAGATCGCCACGTCCCCAGCCAGGATGTGGCTTGCCACTTCCCCCACCGGAAGTTCTTTCTGGTCCGACGTACGGAGGTCCTTCACCGACACCTTGACGAACACAAAGATGTTGGCATCGAGACGTGAGGCCGGGCGGGGCGGTTGCGGCGTGACGGCGTTAAGCCACAGGGAGCGGACAAGGACAGAACACTGCTGGTATTTACGTGCTTCGTGGGAGACGCAGGAGACGGGTATCATCAGGACCCAGAGAAGGGCAAGGCGAAGGAAGCGCGGCGGCACGGTGCAGTACACATAATATCAGAGCTAAGAACATCATTTGCGACCACACCTACACTAACACCTATATAGCGGCCAATTGTAACCCACAAGAGGAACTATTGTAAGAACCCAAGCCTCGGCTAACACTGCACCTTCTGAGGTGTGGGCACCATCTGTATACGCACACGGAAGAACGGTAGGCACGGGCGCGAGGACACCGACGTGCCCTGAACTTAAAAATCACAAACGCCAACAGCTGCCTTCCACCACACCCACCTAACACAAACAGTAACATACACTAACGACTACGGCATGCAAGGCTACGAGTACACCACCCGCACCTTGCCGGCTTCCCACTCTGACGGAGCCACCATGACGACGTAGGTCGCCCCCACTCGGGTGGCGTGCTTGAAGTTGGCCTTGGTCTTGCGGGGCTGCAGCACCAGGTCTACGGAGATGCCCTCGCGCCTCAAGGAGGCCGCCACCTCCGTCGCCGCTCCCTTTACCAATCAAGCAAATAACAAAACGCTTGGTTGTGGATAAAAGCAGATATAATAGTGACTATGTACGTACCATGGTCTGTGCGCCGTGGGGAGGCCGTAAATGCCCCTTCAACGGTTTGTGGTGACTATTATTGGTCCGGATCGAGAGATAAACATCAGCAGGGGAAACCCCACCTACGGATAGAGGCCCGTCTCTGGAGGCTGTGTAGAGAGACAGAGGCGGGGAAAGAGGGTCGGAGGGAGGGAGGGAGGGAGGGAGGGAAACAAAAAAAAACATCACCTCCGCCACACGAATTTCTGCCACCGACACTCGCCCCCTGCCTTTGGAGGAGCCCTCACCAACGGCGTTCTCTCGGCGTTACTACTGTGGGAACAGCGGGGGAGAAGTCTTCTTTTTCGTTCACGAGATGAGACACACCCGCAAACACCCTCACCTGAAGCTCATCGTCCCACCCGAAGACGACCGCGGTGGCCCCGGGCCCCGCCTCTTTGGGCAGCAGCCCCCTGTCCGACAGGAGTTCCACTATTACGGCGTCGCCGAACCCGAAGCCCGCCGCCGGCAACGCCTCGCCGCTGCGAGGAAAAACACAGAAAATACAACAGCAACCATTCCACACACATTCAGTGCAGAATCTTCTTGCGTTTCTATCTCAGTGAAGTGTGGGCGTTTGTCAATGGCCAGCAGCGGGGCGCCTTGTGCGGCCGAAACAACCAGCCAAGAGGGAACGCGCGACAAGGCGCGTTCCACGAGGCGACCAAGTTGCGGGTGTCAGAAAGAAACCACGATTAAGAGGCCGCTGAAACAGACGCACCCAAAGCAAAACAAACATGCAGCCCGCAACCAACATGCAACCAGATGGAGAGCTCTCATCGCGATCGATCTACCAAAGGGATGCTTGAAAAACTCAAACGATGCGGGCACGTCGAGCCGTTTCAGCTAACCGTGTCGACGGGACTGGAGAAGCCCGTCGCCGGCCAAGGATGGCTTGCCGTTGAACAACCAGGGCTGGAAAAAGTTCCCCACAACAAGCTACACGTATCACAAGGGCCGCAAGCCATCGCCACGCCGTCGGCGCATCCTTGGCCTTCTGCCGGCCTCCTGGGCTTGACTGCTGCGCAAGAGTACGTCTACATGCGTTCGAAAACAAAAAATTATCTAACGCGTCGGTAAACTCGGTCGCGAGGGGAGGATTGGCCGTGTACTTCTTTGCAAGTCTCGAGTCGTTCTGCTACAGGGAAGGAGGGTGAGGGTATGTACCACGTGGGGGCCTGTTTTGCTGCTGCTGCTGCTGTTGCTATGTGTCTTGTTTCGTACCCGAAAGACTCTAGTAGGGCGTCGTAGCGACCCCCCCCCGCGATGGCCCTCAGCTTCCCCCGCCGGTCGAACGCCTCGAAAACCGTCCCGGTGTAGTACGCCAGGCCTCTCACCACCGAGCAGTCCAGCACCAGCCAGTCGGAGATCCCGTAGCTCTCGGCCAGCGCGAAAAGCTTCCGGAGCTGATTTTTTCGATATTAATCAGCGTTTCGTTTGGTTTTTTGGGCGGGGTTGGGGTTATTGCGTCGGATTCTATGAGGTTTTCGTTTCAGAGCTTCCGTAGCTGTCTTTTTTCCCGTATTTGGCGGTTTTCGATTTGGGGGGTTGGTTTGTGTTGTGAAACTTTGGCGGGGTGTGCAGGGTTGGGTTTTGATCATGCGTTGGCCTGGTGATAAAAAAAAAGGCTACACTCCGGTACAATACGAAGCGGCACTTTCGCGCATCGGTTGGCTGCGACCGATTGACTCCGTGCCTATGGAATAGCACAGCAAGCTTGCGCCTCTCTCTCCCTACATTTCCCCGGGGATGAGAGAGGTTCACTCAATTCCTAACATGCTCACAACCAAACAAACTACAAATTAAAATTACCCCGTGTTTTTTTTTTTTCTCCCATCATTGGATTCTGTCGTCTGCCCCTCTGGCCCCTATCCTCCACTTCTACTAGCTAGACGACCCAACCGGGGTCACATAGGAGGGGGGGGTTGGACCCCCTCCTGCGGTTCCTGCCTGAGATATTTTTATATGTAGGAGCACGAACATTGTGATGCGATCGGGATACTTGTACCGCGTACGTACGAGCAGGACAATCGTGGTGTGATCGGGTACACTTGCACCGCAAACACATGAGCACGAAAATTGTGATGTTACTGGGATGCTTGTACGCCCGGCCGGTGTTGCCGAAAAAGGGTACCGCTTCATGAACCATGCGACCAAACTCAGGCAAAGAAGGGAGGGAAAATAGCGGCATCGAACAACAGCATCCCACCTCTTCAGCTGCCGGCGATTCCTTGCCCAGGAACGCCTCCACGCCCCCCATGTCACGGAGTTCCATCACCTCCAGGAGGCGTTTGACGCTCGTCTCTTCCAGCCCGAGCTCGGCCAGGTCACCCGCGACGGCTTCGAGAGGCATCTGCAATCACCAACGACAACAGCAGCAGCAGCAGCAGCAGCAGCCGAAGAAGCAGCCGAAGAAGCAGCCGAAGAAGCAGCAGCGGTTAGGTTCGGACCGCGGCTTCGCGCGTGGGGAGAGAAGGAGTGTCATCGGCACCTCCGACAGCAGCAGCAGCCTACCCAGAGATAAATCGTGGTTATGCTGTGCAGGAACGTGCAAGAGCGAGGAGACGGGGGATCCCAGAGCAACCCGAGCGATGAAAGCCGATCGCGTTTCGCAAAATTCCACGACATTGTTCGAGTTACGTACGCCACCCTTCACTCTTGACACCATCATCACGCACCACTGATCATCGCAGACAAGAAAAAAAAAACGTTTGATAGTCCGTCCGTGAATGATCGTGGACGGCAGGCACGAAAGTCTCTGTCCCGTAATTTCTATGTTGTGCCAAGAATAGGTAGGTACGTCGCACGTGGTTTGTGCACCAGGCTATAATACGGTGCAGGGTGAATACCTCTCCCGAAGGGACAAAATTTACGTTGTTAGCGTTGGAAATTATTGACCAAGAGAGTGCCCGTCCCTATCGTGCTTCGCGGGAGAGGCATGTATCTGTTGGACTCCAGTGACACTCGAAAACAGCAGTGGGGACAATTTTTCATGCGTTTAGTGCTGAAAAACTATTTACCGAGAGAGAGAGAGAGAGAGAGAGAGC
This sequence comes from Ectocarpus siliculosus, assembly GCA_000310025.1. NCBI lineage: Eukaryota > Phaeophyceae > Ectocarpales > Ectocarpaceae > Ectocarpus > Ectocarpus siliculosus. Next base: position 165,526 of record FN648938.1, on the reverse strand, counting down.
GTCATTATGGTGCCGCGCGGGATAGGTGCGCTATCTGTTGGACTCCAGTGACAACAGCAGTGGGGACAAGTCTTCGCGTCTTCTTCTTCTCGCCTTGTCGAGCTTGTCTACCAGCACGCAGGTGGCCGTGTGCTTGTCCCCCGGCACTCCCAGGCTGTGCAGGACTTCCGTGAGCACGCCCCTGCTGTTCACCCTGATCCCCACGTCCTCCGCGCGGAGCCCCACCCTCTCGAAGAACGTCACCATCGCCCCCAGCAGTTCCGCCTCCGCCGCCACCCCGGACACCCCCCAGATGTCCATGTTCCACTGGTAGTGCTCCCTTCGCCTGCCCCTCGTCATGCGCTCGTACCTGCCGACATTTTGGGGTCACGGGGCGGCGCTAGTTTAAATCAACCCCAACCCCCCCCCCCTGGCAGAAGTTGCCGCCCGGCAGAACATTTGGGCTCATGAGGCAGCGCTAGTTAATATAAAAATATACCCTGAAGCTCCTTCCCCCCTCCCCGCAGTAGTTGGTTGTGTACGAGCGTGGTCCGGTGAGAAACTCCGGCCTGGCTTTGTAGGGATGCGAGGTCAATGGCCTAACGACTACGGCATGCGCAGCTATGAGTACACCCGCCCGCACAAAACCACGTCGGCATTGTACTACATCTGGTGAAGTGTGGCCGCATCCTCCCGCTTGCCCCCCTGGCCATATCTTGGCGTTGACAGGGAGTCGCTGAGGCAGCACTGCTGTGTATGGCAAGGGTTTTCTGGTATGTGAGCTTTGATCGATTTTCAAGACCTGCCTGCAACGCGTCTTTGAGAGATGGGTGGTCGTCGGGGTGGTGTTGGTTGGTTCGGGCCGGCGGGGGGGGTTGCGGGTCGGGACGCCCCGTGTGCCAAGAAGGCAGCAGCCCCACGAATGAACAAGCTTGTGGCTTCCGTCCGCCAGCGAAGGTCGGCATGAGCTGGCACGTATCCAAGTAATGCCGACTGGTCTGTTGAAGATTGGTCGTTCGATCAGCCCACGAGATCATCTCGCCTGCCTCCCCAACTCTGCCTCCCGATCCATCTCTTCGTTTTCGTTTCAGGCACCTCCTTTTTATCGCCGGCTGTATCGGAACAGCACGCCAGTCGCGCAACATGCAACCTCCCTCGATATGGTCAAATTTCCAAAAGCTACATGTCTCCATTGCAGGATGCGGGGGGATCAGGGCTCGAATCAAGCGGCTTTCATCGAGGGATGTCCAAAGGCACAGCTTGGCATTCCGTGTGAACTGGGCCGTAGAGGTATCGAGTTGGACAATCAGTCGTATAGCATCCCACGTCGCGACCAGGCGGTGCAGCACATGCGTGGTCTCACCTCCAGCACTGAGGAATGCTGAACCACTTGACCGGGAGGGTGAGGCTCTTTCGCTTGGCCATAACCATGCGCGCCAGCGACGGAGTCATCTCCGGCCTCAAGCTCACCTGACGATTGTTACTGTTGTTATTGTTGTTGTTGTTGCTGCGGTTGTTGTTGCCGTCACACTAAAACTTGTCCCCGTCTCTACTCGGCATCTTCTGATATCCTTACTGGTCCAGGCGCCTTCCGTGGTCACGGGCCAACTTACGTAAAACCATCATCACCAACAACATCGAGAGAAGAGGCACAACCATCGGCGCCGAACCACGCCCTAACCGAGAGAGGGATGTGCCGCTACCAAAGCACTTAACACCAGGAGTGTTTTCTGCTTCCCATTATTGTTCCGATCTGTTCTGGGCGCCACCAGTCTACACTTTTCGGGACATGCTGGACACAAACGGCGGGGTCACACGGAAGGAGGAGTGCTCCACCGTTCCCTCCTCCTCCTGCGGTGCTTGCCTCCAACATTTCAGAGGGGTCAACACGTCAAGCCCGTCAATTGATTCGTTCTGCCACAACAGCCTCCCGACTTTTCGTCCTCCACTGTTTGAATACGTTAGACGGATCAACACGTCAAGCCCATCAATTGAGTCATTCTGCCAAAATAAGTATCCCGCTGCCACCGTCCGTGTTCTCACCCGTCTCCCCCCCTTGTCCTCGAAGCAGTAGAGCTGCTGCGTCACCTCCTCGCCAGACTTCCGCGTGTACAGGGACTCGCTCTCCAGCACCGGGGCGTCGTACTCCTCAAACCCGAACGAACTCGCCACGCCTCGCCAGTGCCCGAATAGCCTGAAAATCCAATGCGTGTGAGTTTTTCGAGTATCGACTGCACTAACCGGCTGGCCAGTGAAAATGAGTCAATTTCAGCTCGGCAGTTCGGTTAAAAACAGAAAAATATGGTCGTGTGTCTCAGTGTAAGCTAGGGGGGCGCGACCCCCGCTTCGGCTCTATTGCGTTCGTCGCGCATTTGCTTGCTTAGTTCCTTTTTCGCGGCACAAGGCGCATTTGTGTCTTTTGCGGCCCGGAAACCGTTGACGGCCCTGGCCGTGACGATCTTGGAATTGACTGGGAGTATGCCCTTGGCCTTGGCACGAGTGATTTACGCCAATAGCTGCAGGCGGCTCTGGTGGCCAAGTTGCCCGGTGCTGGCGTCGCTCACGCGGATGTCCGGCGAATTTCGTAGACCAAGGGTTTGGAGCAACTCACACACAGGCTGGCTTGGCGAAAACACACCTACACACACACGCATGCATACACGCGATCACTCGCAGGACAACCCAGGCGAGGCAGGCGGAAAGCGGTCGCAACAACGGTTTCCGGGCCGCAAAAGGCATAAACGCGCGTGCCGCGAAAAAGGAACGAAGTAAATAAATGCGTGACGATCGCAGCGGAGGCGAAGCGCATGTCACGCTTCCGTAGCCGGCTACGTGGGTGATCAACCTCGGGCAGCCCCCGCTTACGGGGTCCATCCGACTGTACGGCGGTGGCTACATCAGTCTGTGGCCGCTTACGGGTGCGGCGGTGTTGCTCAGGCGGTGCTTCTGGGGCTGCGCGTGTTCGTGGATTGTGTCGCGCAGACTTTCGAGCGCGGCGGGTATAGGAAAGTGGGTGGGCCAAAATTCGAGCGAAAGGGCGAGTGGGGCAAGACACCAAGCTTGTTCTCCCTTGTGAGAGTCTACTTTTTTGTTTAATAACATCTTGAAGGGAGTCAAGGCAAACCAACGCGATGCCACGCATCACGAACCGGTCACCCTGCGTCCTGCTGGTTGTCGGGATTGATCACCGGGCCGTGCGTGTCCGTGTTTTGGTCTTGGGCAACCTCACATGTCTCTGTGCAGGGGGGAGGGGTGGGGGTTCACGGCGTACCACTCACAACTCCTTACGAGCGCCCAAATCTTCCAGTACCAAGTCGACACAACGATCCTCCTACCGAGGCTGCGGTCGTCTAACCAACCTTAAAAAACCCTGATAACCAACAAGCTCTAACCGTGCTCACCAATTTCGAAGACGCATGTCCTCAGGGAACACGTCCCTCGTACCCTTGGGCGGCTTAAGGTCTAGCTTTTCCACCGCGGCAGGAGGCCCTCCCCGCGCCGCACCCCCCCGCTTCTCGGCATCCTGCAGTACTGCCGCGCTCGCTCTTCCTCCTCCTCCTCCTTCTGCTGCAGCTCCCAATGCTCCTGCTGCATCAGGCGCGGCCAAAAAAAAAAAAATGTTTTTAGTGCATTTGGTGCGAGGAAGTGATAGCTCTGAGGTAAGACAAAGGTAGGTGAATTTGTTTTTGTGCTGTTGTTGCTTCTATCGGTTGTGTCTTGTGACGATTCATCCATCATTCGGGGGGTCATATCTTGGGATAAGGGTTTGGAGAGGTAGGTGGCAGGTGGCAGAGAAAGGTGCTCGTCCGTTCTTTGCAACCCCCCCCTTGTCTCGGGTACAGTAAACCCATGGTACCTGGCTGAAGCAAGGAGAGACCCACACACTTGAGACGGATTAATTTAGCTTTGGTCGTGCATCAATCAATCTGCTTTGGCAAGGCCGGCGACGTTGAAGAACGGTGAAGTTGGGGCAGAGACTTCGATGGTGGCCGCTGGCTGCCGTGACATGTTTGTGGTAGGAAAGTTCAAGTGTGTAAGGTGGTGAGCAAGATCTCTCAAAAAGGACGGTAGCTTCTATCAGGTCGCCCGGGTGGTCTAGGTGGTATCCTCGAAACCTTCTAGAGGTCAGGTCAGGGGTTCGAACCCCGACGTAAGCGAGCTTTTCTTGCAAAGTGAGTTTTTCTCTCGCTTCCGCTCCTGGTCTAGTGGATAGCGCTAGTTCGTGTGTACACAGAGGGAAGAGAGTGCCGAACTCTTCTCACATTAAAAATCGAAGGCAAAGTACCGCAGGAGGGGAGGGTAGAGAGGGGCTCTTCTGTGTGACCACGGGTTGGAGTAAACGGCACTATTATAGTGCTGTGAGCGCTGATTTGAAGTGAAGACAAAAAAAAAAAAATCCTCAGCAAGAGTACTACTTAGAGTACTTCGCCGACCACACACAGCGCTCTGCTGATCCCTGGGAGGAGGAGCACGCAATATCCGTTAGTAATATCCAGAGTACCTCATGGGAAGAGAGTCTCCCGGTTTTCGTGTAAGTATGTGTGACCACACAAGAAACCGTCGACATTCAGGGCTTGAGCACACCCCAAGCAAGCCAAGCTTCCGCCAGGTGCCACCGAAATGTCTGCGCGTCCTGCAAAGACTGCGACGCATCGCCTTTGAGGAACTCTGTGGGCTGCGTCCATATGTATTGCATCGATACGTACAAGCCGTCCATATGTCCTGCATCGATACGTACAAGCAGTCTTATATGACAAAAGTTACCACACTCCCAGACCGATATTCAAAACTCGACTACTCCAAAGCAGACACATCGGCGGTGCCGAAAATGACGGTGTTGGAACCGTCTCGAGAGCTTTCCGAAATCGTGTCACATACTGTGTGCACCCTCTTCGTCGTGTGGAGCAATCGAGCTTTGAAACTCGGTCCAGGGGGTGTGGTATCTTGTGTCACGTTACCTTCGGTACGAGAGCCGGCGCCCGGTGTGTGCATGCAGACAGCAACGCACCTTCCTACGGTTTACAGAAGAGAAGCAAACTGCTGTGGACGCATACGATCCACTTTCAATGCTTACCTCCACCTGCTCTACCTACGGCAAAGAAGCAGTTGCGAGTTATACTACTGCATGTTGATGATACACCCACTGACTACATGCACGCACGCATGCCCGAACAACCGCACCACGTACCTTTACCTCCAGATTCCGCGCTGCACGCAATTGACCTTCGACTGGACGACCCCCTTCCCCACGAAGAGATGGCAGCTCGGTCCACCGAAGGGCCTGGTTCTCCCGCTGAGAAGGCTCGAAGCCGCGTGGTCGATGATGCAGCGGCTGCTGTAGCAGCCCCTCTCGTTGACGCTGCTGCTGAGTGAACTCTCACGGCTGTCGAGGCCGAAGGCACGAACGCGCGAACGACCGTGGCCGCAGGGCCCAGGCTTCCCGAGGCGACGGAGAGCAACATCTGTGCCTGCAAGCGCATGGTCTTCGCCACAAGAGCAGAGGGATTGATCAAAGCAGAGCCTGGCTGGGACAACCGAGTGCCCACTCAGCACTTGACACTTGACACCGCACGAGGTGGGGGTGGGTGTCGTGAGTGGTGAGGCAAGTTCTCTGTTGGTAATTGCGCCGCTTGTATCGCCCCGAGTGGAGGTCCCGCCGCGTTCTCGCCTCCCCGTCTCCGCTGCTGTAAATTGCCCGCCGCCCGCTCCGCGTGTGATCCTTTGCGAGTCTGTGATAGAGAGCTCTTCTGCTCACCAACCTCGAGAGTGAGACGCTGCCGCCGAGATAAAGTTGTGGGAAGCCGGCTGCGTTGCTGCTCTTGAGTCTGTATCGGCTATTTCGAGGTATCCAACGTCCAGTGTTACTAGTCATCGCCTGTGGGTCGGCGGCATGTCGAGGCGGCTCGCTCTTGTTTCCGTCTTCCTTGCGCCTTACGCAGCTGGTGCTGCCGATGCTGCCGGAGCTTCAGGAGCGACGTCGACAGGCCCGGCTGCACACTACGAGGTATCGGTGACCCAGAAAAGAGAGATGACAGGTTGCTGTGGTTGAAGGGGTGTCGTGTACAGTCTACGAACACCGTATGCAGTCATTAACATCGACCGTGCCCGCCCTCCCTTTGACTATCGTGCAGACTCTGTTCAAGTCCCCCTGGAACGAGGACAACAACAAGCATGGCCTTCAGCATCTCGAGCACGTGAATGTTTGCATACCGAGGTGAGCAAAGGAGAGAGAAGACGAATAGCCACTGTCTCTCGTGGTCTGGGTAGCCTTATAAAGCGCGCATGCAGTACGGTGAGCGATTGCGAAGGGAAGACATCCGGGGGGAGGAGGAGTTTACATATATGGGCGTGCAGAAGACGGGCTGGTGCTGGTGATGGTCTCGAGCGAGGTTGCGTCCAACTGGCGGGGTTACGATTCGGTTAAACAGGGGACAGCAATGGTGACGCCGAGGAGGCAAAAACTCCACGAACAATACGGAGTTCTGTAGCGCTGAACAGCCCAGTTTGCAGATGGTCTCCAACTACAGGTGCATCGGCTGCAGTACCATGTAAGAGCCGAAATCAAACAGCTAGACCAACCAGTCAACGGTGGACTACGTCCAATGGTTTAATTTCGGCTTCTTCAACCCCCCGCGTTCTTGGAAAGGAATGCATGACGTGTAACTCGTGTTTAATCGTTTTTCCTCTGTTCTCAGCCACGATCCCGCGAAACACCTATACTACGACATCCTCGGGTTTGCACCGGACGCTCGGCGCGCGCACAATATCGGCAAAGGAAGCGGGACGATCTGGGCAAACATCGGCTCGACCCAGATACACCTCCCGGAGGGTGCGTGGGTATGCGGATCTCTCTCGTATCACGCGTGCACGCATTCTACGCGTACAGTACCTGTTAGCAGGGACGTATCAACGTTTTTTCTTGAACGCGAGGTATCAAGGAGTTTTGCGTACTTTGGGGGTGATAGAGCAGTGGCGTGGTTTGCAGTGTCCGCACGATATCCTAGTTAAGAGATGCAAAAAAGACTGCTGTACACAGATTTGTTAGTAGTTGTTTTCCGTCCGCCGATGAATAAACTATTTAGACGAAATGCCGCCACTCCTGTTGTACAACTCAAAAACTACTTTTACTTGGTGGATGCGTGTGTGTGCCGCCGACGCGCGGGATGACATCCAACCAACCCCAAACGAAAAAAAACAGGGGAGCCCCAGGTTGTTCCGGGGACAATCGGGCTCGTGTACGGCAGCTCGGACCTCGCGGAGGTGATCGCCCGCCTAACCGAGAATGCGATTACCAATGGCAACGAAAACAACCGCAAGAACGCGCTCGAGGGCACAAAGTTCGCGTGGAGAGAGGAGAAGGAGGAGGGGGGGGAGGAGACCGGCTATGTCGATGTAACGTGCCCGTACGGTGAGCGGCTTGAGTGACCGGGTTAAGGTCAGGAACGCTCCCGGTCGTGCAGGCCCATGTATGTCTACCGAAGGAATTATGGTACCAGGAAAGTTGTAAATGGCTTGAAGAACACATTTTTGCGAACGTTTGGGATGTTTTGTTTGTCCTTCTGTTCGCTGCTTGTCTCCAGCGTGTGTGGGGATTGCATGAAGTCGCCTTCTGCCGGTTGCGCCAGCACAAGAAAATAGCCGTTCAGGAGTCTGTTGTAGCGGTCAGAACGGTTTGTTCTGTGAAGATATCGTACTTCTGCATACGCGTATTCCTTCAGGCTCTTGGGTCTTTGTTCCTCTGCGACGATAATGTCAGAATGTAGCCCCAGACACCTTTGTTGCCGGTTCCTGGCGCCCTGCGTACACAAAACTAGGCAACGTGCCTCTAAACGATTGGGTGTAGGTTAGACACCTGAAATATGTTAAGTGTCTTCTAGTCCAAATGGAGTGTGGAAGGTTGTTCGCATGCCTTCACCTTCAACCAGCTCGATTTCGATTGAAGCCCTTCCAAGCACTTGTGTGCTCTGTCGTCGTCCTCAGCACCAAGATCCCGACACACCAAGCGTTGAGATTGAAACGTGCTGGCTGAGGCTGCCCCTATCCCTGCTCGAAGAGTTGTGTTTGTGTTTGTCATCGACTTCCTTCAATTTTTCGACCCCCCCCCCCCCCCCCCCCCACAAAGAAAACCCCACCCCCCCCCCAAACGGAAACCCCCCCCCCCCACAAAAACCCCCA
>FN648938.1:137936-157272 GCA_000310025.1 Ectocarpus siliculosus | reverse complement strand
AAAATTTTTTAAAGTTTTTTTTGGCCAAAAGGGGGTGGGAAGGGTTTTTCCCTGCCCTCCCCTTCCACCCCGCTGGTTTTGAATGAAACCCTTCCCAACCACTTGTGTGCTTGGTGTTGTCCCCCACCCCCAAGACCCCCCCCCCCCAAGGTTGGAGATTAAAACGGGCGGGGGGGGGCCCCCCCTTCCCCCCCTGAAAGAGTGGGTTTTGTTTTTTTCTTCACCTCCCTCAAATTTTTCGCCCCCCCCCCCCCCCCCCCCCTACAAGGAAACGTCTACCGCCTCCACAAGCGGAAACCCTCCTCGTCGACAATAGCGCCAGAAGCCACACAAGCAGCAACAACCACGGACAGAGGCGGCGGCGGGGGAGCGCTCGACCCTCGAGGGGGACGCCTGCCCAACGTCCCCGCGGGAGGACAGGGCTCTTCTTCGCTCGGCCTCGGGATTTCGTACGTCTCCTTCCGCGTGAGGCCAGGAACCGCCGCGGGTATCGCGCGCTTCTACCGGGAACTCTTCGGCGCGGAAGCGCAGGAGATGGGCGGCGGTGGAAGTGGCGACGGCGACGGCGGCGGCGGCAGCAGCAGCGGTGAAGACGTTTGTTCAGTAACGCAAGAAGGAGACTCGGGGAAGGGGTTACGTTGTTCGACGGTGAGGGGCATCATGTGTTTTTAGACGTTTATTTTCCCCCTTTGTCTTGGCTTGTTTGTCGTTCATGTTTATGCGGCTGTCGCAGCGCGCTGCTGCTGCTACTACTACCGCTGGCGCTAGTGAGTTTGGTACTGCTGGTGCTGCTGCTGTTTTGGTACGCTCGGAACTCCCTTGGTCCTCAACTGTCAGCCAGTGTCTCTCTACATGGACACAACCAACCGCCACACACACATGATGCTGTCGGCATATTCCACTCGTTTCTGTTCCCCTTTTCTAAAAGCGTAGATTGGATAGCCCATGGTATTGTCGACAAGTCTCTTCCGTCTGTGCCATAGCCTGTCGTCGCTCTCAAGTGCCTCGTGTTTATGCCGTAGCAGTCTTTCTCCTACCGTGCTTTTGGCCACGCTGGCTGGGCGGAACAATGCGGTGTGCGAAACGATGTGATACCCCTTGCCCGGCAATTTCAATAGCGTTGTACGTGGCCTTGTAGGAGAACCACTACTACTGTGCTATCCACATTTTGAGTCCGTCGACGGAAGCGAGGTTAGGAGCGGGGGGGAGGGCAATCGTGAGAGTCAGACCCGTAGTTTCGCGTGGACCAAATGCCAAGCCGGACCAAGCGATGGCCAATCGATCGCGCTAGTATGTTTCCGGCGAAAAACGTCGTGCTCACTCCTGACTGGCTACCTAGCTCGGTGGGTTGTGGTGCTGTAACTTTGTTTGCTGGGGAACAGGAGCACCAGAAAGCGTGAACTTGTCCAGCCACATAACCGGAACAAGACTACCGCCGTCTTTTAAGTTGGGTCCGTTTGTGTTGTCGGTTGTTTGGTGAAGGCCACAGAGGCGGACAAGAGACGGGGCACAGCGGCGGTCGTAAGGGTTGGGCCGGTCCAACACCTGGCCTTCGTGGAGGAGGAGGACGAGGCCCTGCTGCAGCAGGAGTACGACGGTCACCACATCTGCGTCTACCTCCCTGAAGAAGGTGGAGCGGTAGCCGATGGCCGGCGGAACCAGAAACGAATTGAGAAGACCGCTAGTTACACAGGGGCGCAGGACCAGAGAATGGAGAATGAGGGAGAGGGGGGGGGGGGGAGCAGAGAAATGAGGCCGGTCCATCGCTCTTACCTCTCCTTGTGTCGCGGTGACATTCCCGCCTTCAGATCGTTTCGACAAGAATGGAAAGTGCCATTCCCGCCTTCAAATCAGTTCGAGAAGGATGGAAATCTTGAAACTCTTCGACCTCGGAAGTTTTTAGTGCTGGCGTCTGGTAGAGTGTTACCAGTAGTTCATCTCTCTCCCCCCTGATATTCACTCTCGGTGCAAATTGCGCATATAGGTTAAAAAGCTTGCTGCCTTGAACGCACCATCTTTTCAGGATTTCGACGCAGCTTTGAGGAGGCGGAACGGCGGGGGCTCGTGTTCGTCAACCCTCGCAGAAACTTTGGCAAAGCAGACACTCTCGAGAAGGCTCTCGAGGAAAAACAGTACCGCATCAAGGACCTGGTGCGAACGATTGCCTTTTCTTTTCTGAGTTTGGCACACAGCAGATGTGGATGTAGAACGTAGGCAGAAAAGGACGGCAGTCAGGCGTTTGTTGCCGACGTCGGCCGCCATTTCGCTTCGTGGCGTTTTTATTATATGATCTTCATGTTTCGGTACGCCAGAACCCGGTGGTGGTGATGCTGGCAGAAAGAAGCGCCATCACCCAAGTGGTCTGATCCGTCCGCTTAAGACCACACGTCCCTCAAAGTTGTCGGTCTACGACTGCATCGGAGATTGGTCTTTTTGGCACCGTACCGCGTTCATTGCCCTCAACATGCGTTTCCGGTTCTATGTCGGTTTGTCTCACCTTGCTCGAACGAGAACGTCACAGCCAACCCAAACATTATCTTTAAATTTTCCTATTTTCGTTGTTGGTTCCACCGCCGCCGACACCGCCGGATCATGTTTCATCGTGGGGTGGGGTGGGTGATGCGGGATTGGCAGGTGGATCCGGCTACGGGAGAGCTTTTGCACGTGCTGGAGCACGAGATTCGGAGCATCTCCCACCCATCCTATCCCGTAGCACGAGATTTGTCCGCCCACACACCCATGTAGATTTTTTTCAGAGTGCAAATGGAGTATCAAATTTTATATTTTGTTCCCGAGCGACTTGAGAGTCTACACGTGAATCGTGCTTGGCGAAGTGCGGGAGGAACAAGAGTAGGCGGGGGGTGGTGGCGGAGGTGGTAGGTTCGGAGCAGCGATTTTCTCGTATTGTTTTCGTTTTGTCAGCCTGGGCGATTGTTGTTCCTTCTAGCTTCCAGTTGCCGACCAACCCCTTCCTGGTTTGATTGATTGATTGCTTGGTTTCTTTCAGTTGCCGAGCTCTTGATATTGGTAACAACCACGAGTTGCCTACCCTGCTTCCCAATTCGTCGGTTTTGTTGGCGCAACCTGACCTGCCGATCTATCTTCCCTCGAGAGTGGCCTTTCGAATTTCTTGTGCCCCTTCTCCACACGTCTACGCCCGTGTTTCGTTCTTGAGTTCGAGTTACAGTACGGCCGCACCCCGTCGGGCGAGTGCCATAGATATTCCGTCTGACTCGCATGTACAACAACATTGCGCATGCTCTATGTTCTCCTTGGGCGTTTTGTGATGGAGTTTGTTGTCGTGTTACCGTGGGTGCGGGAGAGTGCGGTGGGTGGCGTGTACCTGTTTTACCCACCGTGTTTCGTCACCCTTGCTACAAACCTCGTGGCTACGTGATTTGCTTTTCTTGCTGGACTTCGTAGATTTGGTAGATGTTGTTGGTTCGCGTGGAATAGGTTTGTTGTGCGGAAGATAATTTTTCTCTCTCGCCATCTGTTTCTTGTATCTACATTGTACACGCTCTGGGAACGCTGTGCTGAGAACATGGCTTGCTGCTCTGCAGCACGCCTTCTGAAGGCTGCCACAGTCGAACGTCCCGCGTCAATTAACACATTAGTGGCCAGGAGAAAATTCGTCCACTACACGAAGAGTAACGACATCGCCCTGACCCTACATTCCGTACATTCCCGAGCACCTTGGATTACAGTTGCTACTGACTGATTGCCCTGCCCTACAGGACTAAGCTCCATAAGGCTTCGAGCCGCGCTTGCTACTGTTAACCTCAACCCCGCTACCGCCGCTCCCTCTTATGAGCGTCTCCGGAACAAACCCAGCGGCGCCCACTGCTTGGATAGGAGGCACTGTAACCGCGATGACGTTTCGCCTATGGTGCTCCAACGTGGATGCGAAGCCTTCGTGGTTGTCTCCCGCGCCCGCGGCAGGTGTTCGCTCATCGGCCGCCGCCGCCGCACCACCGCCACCTTCACCGCTGACACGCAAGTGCTCTCCTCCTTTTCCTCGCCCCGCCCCCGTCCTTCCTCTCCCTTCCGCTCCCCCTCGTCCTCTCCTTCCTCCTTTGAAAATCCTGTTGCCCACTGCCCCGCGCGCATGCGCTCCATCGACGCTAGTGGGGGTGTCCAAACCGCCGACCCCTCCGACCCCGCCCCCTAGGCCAGAAAAAAGCTGCCGAACGAGCGGGGCTTGGGTCATGCCACCGTACCGGATGTGATCCGGGGCCGGGCTGGGCTCGCGAGCGGACACCCTCTCCGCGCGGAAGGCCTCGGACTCCACGGCCTGCCACATCGTTGTTGGAACGACAGACAAATGTCCAAGTTGACAACACACGGGTGATTGTGGCGACTGGAATAAGAACATGCCCGTGTTCGAATCCATGGGAAATTGCGTTGGTCGGTTATCAGGTTGGTGCGTATGGTACATAACTTCCGCACCACAACTGCTGATGGCGTCGGTACCGCTGCCGAGGGGTACGCGTGACGATTACATTGCGCTATTGCTCGCATCCGTATCGCCTGAATTTCGACGGCTTGCGCCAGGCTGCAGCCTATGGCGAACATCGCCAACAAGTTAGTGGTGCGACTTGAACGACCTTATTATGTCGAAAACATCCTTGTTTGGTTTGGGTAAGCTCATGTCTACCTTTAACTTGGATTGCTCTACATGTAGCTATTTGTATGCCGGTGTTATTGACCTCTGATGCACACGGAGGGGTGCGGTCTTCATAAAGAAACGGCGCGCACTAGTTATCGAGATCGACTAACAACACGGATAGCAGGCCGAGCCGGTGGCGCCCTCTGCTGTACCCATGCGGAAGGGAAGTGTTTACCGCACCCCTGGCTGAGCGGAGAATCGCCTAACCTTTCGAGCACCGTCCGAGAGCAGGCCGTACGTTGCACTCAACGCCGCCGGAGGGAACAACGGAGATTGCCGAGTCGTCGGTTGGGGACCGCCCGTCGCCGGTGGGAGACGGCTGTTGCTGTTGGCATGAGCGCCCACTCCCCGCGCCGTCCTCGAGCGCGCCCCTCCACTGCCCGGCCGAAAGCCGGCGGCTACCGCGTTGGTCCCGCCACCACCCACCAGGCGCTGCGGTGCCGCTGAGCTTGGGCGGTTGTTTCCGAAGGGTCGCGGTTCGAGCGTGCTCGATCTGGTTTGATTCAGGTCAGTTCGGGGTTCGGGGTATAGGGTACAGCAGCGAGATTAGGGAACAAGGGGCGGGGAGGATGGGATACAAGAGGCACGGGAAAGGGTGGGAAAGAGAAGCTTTGAACCTTTCAAAGAGGGGCAGGGGGAGGATTCATTGGTGGCATCGGACTACTTTCGTCAGGGGTGTTTCTTGTACGAGTCAGGTAGACACTTCCTACCGTTCGGTCGTAAATAGTTGTTCTGAAGCGGAGAAAAAAGAAGTAAGGGGGCTACTCAGTTGCTAACACAGCTGCATCTGATGAGTGTTTCTGGGAATCAGAAATAGCGAATCCATGAAACATGCGAGCTGCAATACTTGTACAGCGCCACAGCCCTCGCCGTCACCAAAGTGCAGTCAAACCTAGCGGAGGGGGCCGACCCGGGGCGCTTGTTGGTCTGCTCACGCCGACTATCGGGAGACCGAGATCCGCTTCTATCCGCCACCATCTCTCTCGGCCCGTCCCCTGTCGGGTGCTCTTCTCCTTCGAGGCCACGACCGCCGGGTGTTCCTCCTGCTGCCATTCGTTGCTGTTGCTGCTGCGCGCGCATTGCCGCATCTTCGGCGCTCTCCAGTACTTCTGGCAGCTGCTTGTGGAAGAGATAGAGATAGAGCGTGTCATCGACAGAAAGTTCGTGGGCGAACACCTACGAGATGGTCGATTGGCCGATGATGACATGCCGATTTCTTGTCGCTGTGGTTTACTTCGAATGCCGTCCGTCTCCAGTACAGGCACACATTTACCGAGAAGTTTTCTAGGTGTCAAAGAGTGTTGTTACGAGCAAGAAACCCGAACCTGTCTCGTTGGTATAACCAGCCGAGAGAGGTGCAGATAGCCAACACCAAAGTGTCCGTGCAATTCCCTCTTGACCGGAGGTTGTTTTGGTCGGGTTTATGGACTCAAAACGTTTGCGGAGAACAACTGTGGAAGTAAGTGAGGACGCCCACTCCCAAGAGGGTTAATCAATCTGCTGTGTAAAGCCTTCGCAGCCGCGTGGTGTGCCTACGGTCATGGAGAGGCTGAATGAATAATCTAGTCTATGTGTAGTCTACCCACCTGCTGCGCCAGTTCCAGCTCCTTGAAACTGAGCTTGTTGAAGGCGCGGTCGCAGCTGAGACACTTCTTGGCCATCGATGGCTCTTCGGACTCCTCCTGGAGAAGAGCGGATACCCTCGACACCAGAAGCGCCATCTTTCGCTTGGTATAGGCTTTGTCGGCTTTCCGGGCCAACGCCTCCTGGGGAGATCAAAATTGCAGTATTTTTCGTGTGGGTTTCATTTCGGCAGCTCAATTTCATTTCCATGTGCATGTTTGCTTGAAACTTGCACTGTGATGACGGACAACAAAATAAATAGGCGCTTTGCGTATGAATTAATTTTCTTGGTACACCCGGTTTTATTCCATTCTTTTTACAAGCGACCAGCTGTTGGTGTCGAAAATTGCGTCTCCATAGACGTAGGTCCCTAGCGGCCATCAAGCGTGGCTAAGGAACACCCAGCGTGGGAGAATCTTGCAGACCCTTTTTCTCCCAATTCTCGTCTGGACAAGGTTATCTCAAAGTTGTCTTCTTCTCCGCTCTATCCGGGTATCATACCCGTTGAAGTTTTCTTGAACGTCGGGCATAAACATAGTAGTACGATTGCGTGCAAGATCACTAGACCGCGCAAACGACCAACATGAAGAGCTCTATTTTTCGCTCGGAGATCGTACAAGGTATTTTCGCTGGGGACGGGCCACCAAGCGACCGCCCGTTAAGCTGGTCCATTGGTTGGTGCGTTTCTCGCGCGTGGCGTTCCACGATTTTGGTGTCTCCGCCGGATTCTAACTGCCCATCCACTGCTTCAAACAGGTCTGCATTCTTTGGATACAGCTACAATCAATCATGGCGGTAGATGCATACGTTATTTATCACCTGGAGTTCTTGTAGGGCTTTTTCGCCGGGAATGGACTGTCGAACCACGGTGAGAGTCTCCTCGACGTCGCCCATGGCCCTCGTGATGGAAGCCAGGTCCTCCTGCCCGGCCTTGCCGTCGAGGAGGGACTTCAGATGTCCCAACTGACGGTTGTTTTCAGGCCAAAGGGGGAGGCTAAGTATTTCTAGAAAAACACTAACGTTTGCGGACTTAGTTAGTAGGCTGTAGACCCGTGCATCCTTGCGATAACAAGCCGAGAAAGACGGAGAAGAGGGTATACGTCGACGTTTCGCAATGAAGGGGGCCGTGGACTTATTGTGGACCCCTTACTGTTCAGTGCTAAGGCTACCATGCCCAGGGTAATACTGGGAGCAGCAAATGAAAACTAAGTTTCAGGCGCTGCTTTGCATCAGAGAACGCGAGAGGTCAGTCTGGTTGCGTCGACCACGTGTCTACTAGCTGGAACATTGTCCCAGTTTCCAACCCCTTCGTAGAGCAATGCGTTTATTGTAGGAACCACGTAACCTTACAGAGAAACTCCACTACTTGTAGGCACTGGTTAACATGAGCGACATGTCTACACAATACATGGGTCTTCCGAAAGACGACTGTTGGCTGGACAAAGTCCAGCCACGAGCAAATTATCCGCGCACACCCGCTTGTGGTTCAGATGTACGTAAGCATGGCATGCCAGCAAGGAAGCCACATGGTGTATATCTTGGCGAGTGCCGTGGTTCGCGAGTCGGCCAGATACACTGATCGAGAGGATACGTATGTACGGATGCACACGAGGCTGTTGTTTTCCTTGCCTGTGACTCCAAGAGCTGGCCCACGCGCTCTCTCTCCGCCCTGGCGCGCTCGTAGTTGTCGCGCTCCAGCCTGTCCCTCTCGGCCCGCATTGCCTTCGCAAGCTGCTCGTGGAACTGTTGCCGGACACCCCCAGGATTTTGTTTTCAACCCCAACAGGAAGGGCGGGGAGAGGGCGGCGTACCGCGTGAGCAAGGATGGGATGTCGTTGGGAGAAGGCAGCACGCAACTGAACAGAGTTCTATCGAAAATGAAACCCAAAGAAAACAGGGAAAACAGAACCACCCCCCCAGAGGGTCCACACAACAAGAACAGTCGAGCCGCAGGGATGATGAAAGACACAACGGAAGAGGTGCAGCCGAGGAATGGCTAGTGGTGTGTTTTGTACGTGTCATGATGGAAGAAATGGATCGACATTGAAGGTGGGTATCTCCGCAGCATAACATTTTCCAACGACGCCAGGAGCGGCGTCGGAAAGGAACCTTTTCCAGAGACGCACCATCGTTTGTTATTCGTCGACCCCTTCGTCTACCAAGCTTCCGGGGGATATGGTATCTAGCGCAGACTGCGCGGTGTACCGTAGGTGTGGTGCCACGAACACAGGGTGTGGTGCTTTGTTCCCGCTTGGGCCTTGCTACTTTGTTTGTCGGCAATATACCAAAAATTTAAAGCTACGTGAGACGTGAATTACCATTCATACGTCTGCCAATGTTGCTTCCGCCCTCTGCACATGTGACCAAATCAAGCTATCACGGACGCTACTTTCTCGGGGGGGGGGTCAACTGCCATTCGCCTAGGCATGGTGCCGGTGTGTATCAATTGGGTCGATACGGTAGGCTGGGATACCGTGTACAGAGCAAAAGCCACCACACCACTATCACCAGCAACAACGAACGTTGACCTCCGTGAGCAGCAAGCTTCCCTCATGGTGAGCAACAAGCTTACCTCCACGAGCAGCAAGCTGCCCTCGTTGCGAGCCGAGGCGGCGGCCGCCGCCGCCCTGGCGGTGGCGTCGAGCGCCTCTGCCGAGGCCTCCCTCGCTCCCGCGCGCGCCGCCGCCGCCGCCGCGACCGACTCCCTCGCCGCCAGCTCGGCCGCTAGAACGTCCCGCTTCAGCTCCTTCGTCAGCGAAGACACCGCCCGGTGAGCCGCGCGGGATCTCGCCGACGCTAGGAACGACGACAGGTGGCCCAGGGAAAGGACGAAGCACTGTTGTGGGGAGGAGGGGTAGGCCAGCGGAGGGTGTACAATTAATTGTTGCCGTTGCGTATGTTGTCGTAGCCTTTTGAGGTGGACGGCGGGGGGTGTACACTGCCATTTGTTGCTCGCAAACGCAATTCTTACGATCCATGGCAAGCACGTCTACGATATCCCGTGCTGATCTCAGGAAGGGCTTCCGTCGTAACGTGACAAGGTTTCAGCAGCTCAGCTACACCAAGGCACGCAATCTCCTTGCTCACGACGTGACGCACATCCGCTTGCCTGGTAAAGTGTCGACCGCACCCGGAATCCTGACGCCTTTTCCAAAGCTCCTTCCCCTGCTACGACGAAAAACCCTTCGCCCGATGGACGCGCCCCCCCGTTTTGCGCCGTCAGTGGCACGGACATGAACGTTGGCATATGCCTCAACATCGGTGGTGGTTTTTGGTGCTGCCCTTTTCCAGCCCGGTCCCCCGTCCCTGCGTCACTTTCACCGCCGGTAGCACCACTGTTCGTATGTTCCTCCGCGGCGCCCCTGTCATTGGCTTGCGCCTGGCCTTGTCGTTGCCATTGAGGTTGCTGTCTTGGCTCACCTCCCTGGTCTCTGTCCCTACCATTGTCACCACCACTTCCCCTGCCGACGTGTTCGTCGCCGTTTTTTCCTCTGGCGGAGGCGGGCGCGGCGGCGGGCACAACCGGGATAGCAGCAGCGGTACCGGCGGTGTCGAAATCTCTCCCGCACAGGCACTTGCGCCCGGGGGTGAAGGCAAACGCATCGAGGACGCGGCAGTACGCCGGGCGGGAAAGGAGGTACTGCAGGTCTCCCGCCAGCGCGCAGGAGAGACGTAGGACCTGCTCTCCCGATGCCGAGAGTCCAAGCGGTTTGCGTGATATTGTGTCGTTTGTTTAAACGAGTGGCAGTATCAGCAGTATCAAGAGTGAACCGCCTTGCTGTTGGGTAAACCTGATGTTGTAAATTCAAGATTCGCCTGGCCACGTTCAACAAAGTGGAGTAGCCCCGAAGCTGTTTACAAATATAAAACCATTGGTTGCGACAACATTGAGCTCCGTTTCTCCACTCGCTAACTAAAGAACGCCTCGTTTTAGCCCTGCAGACGAGGTACCTAGAAAACCGTCGGTCATGGCGTGAACAGGAGAGGTAACTTTGTAGAGGTTTCGGGAGGAGGTTGGGGTGGAAGGGCACAATCTCGCCCAATACTGTTGATGTCGAAGCACCAACTGTAGTCGGGCTGGCTGTCGAAAACCTTGACGAACATATCGGTAGCCGCTACTTCCGTCTTCGGGTGGAGTTTTCGACGCGTCACCAGCCATCGTTAAGACGTACCTCGCTCGCGATTGCCCCCGCTGCAGCCTCTGGGGTCGGCCGTTGTGCGTCACGGTTAACGTCACCTCGCTCCTCTGATTGCTGCGTATCGAGAAGGGTGAGGACAAGCTGTCGAGTGAGTGGCGAGAGATGGCATGCTTTCGTTAAGCATGGTGGGTGAAATGTTGGCAGTACCGTGGTAGTGGAATGTATGGTCGCAGCAAACCTGTGTCTCGTTGCGACTTCGTCTTTTGGTTGCATAGCTATGCGTACAGGAAGGCGTGGTAGGGAACTACGCAATGAGGTTGTCTCAATATGAAGAGAAGGGTACACGCCCCGTCGTCGCCCCCCCCGCCCTAACTTCCTGGAGGGTAGCTTCAGCATGACTAGCCACAAACTCTGGAAGAAAACGTTTCTTTATTGCCTGGTATTCCGCCAGAGGCCAAACGTTGCTATCTGTACATAGTTTCGAGGTGAAGTAGTGAGATTGATTGTGAATGCCCCGAGAAGAGGTAGAGCGCTCGCGAGAGAGCGCCCTTTGAGACCCCTTTCTAGGATCACGTCAGGCATGTACCTTGCATGCATAAACCAGTTATCTGTGGTTGAGAATACGTTACGATCGGAAGGAGGGTGAATAGTGAAAAAAAATGATACCCGGGAGTCTAGGGAAAAGGAAGACAAAATGAGCAACCTAGGAGACGCCAACTATTTTAATTCACCCTCAGAACGCTTATGCCAGCTCATGTAAGTATCTCCTGACGACCAAGGTTCAACCCTCCCTGTGCGCTTTCTCCTTGATCGAAGAAAGGGTAAGGCTAGGGTAGCGCGACCGCACCTCTTCTGCAGCAAACACCACGCTTGGCCTTCGCCCGGTTCCGTCCTGCACCCATGCTTCTGCTCGATCTCCTTTGCCTCGTCCATCCAGGTGATGTTGTTGCGCCACTCCTAACCGTGCGACCAGAGCACCTAGCCTAGTGCAGCGGTCCTGCATCCGCCCGATCTCCTTCTTCAGGGACGTTGCACTTCCTCGTTCGCTTTCTTCTTGTTGGTGCCCATCGTGTTCCGTGGGCACCGACGATGGCTTTCGAGTCGTCGAAGCGGCTGCGGCTGCGGCAGCGGCGGAACCTGCCACGTCCACCGCAGCTCGCGATGCCGACGCGCGGGCGCTCGTGGTACTCCCCCCTCCGCCGGTAATGCCACCGCCGCCGCCGCTGCTGCTGGTGCCGCGGCAGGCGGCCAGCGACTGTGACCTGCCTTTCTCGACATGGCTAGCGGCAGCGTTTCCCGAAAACATGTAAAAACATGATCGAGCGCATGTGTGATCGGTTGAGTCAAAGGCATCGGGAGCACAGAGTAGGGGAAAGCACGCGCAGACTCGATTCTGACGACGGGGTGCGTTGTGTAACGGAAATGCAATCGAGGACAGCTGAAGTTCACCAGGAGAAGTGTGATACGGTACCCTGGGTGGCAGCAGCAATGACTTCAGGTGTATCCGAACAAAGAAAAATGGGCACCACCTGGCAGCAAACGCTAGGCCCTCCGCGAGCTCCTCCAGCGTCCTCTCGAGCAGAAGGTCGACGCAGAGGTAACCCGCATCTTCTGCCAGCCACAGTCGACCCACGTCCCCTCCCCCTCCGCCCCCCCACACTGTGCTGCCGGTCCCCCCGCCGTCACCCCCGCCACTGCTATCACCGCTATCTTCGTCAGAAGTCCCCATCGAAATGGACGACCAGGACCTTCTTGTTTCGCGGCTGCCTCTCCTCCGATCATGGGCATCGCCACTTGGGCGTCTAGTACTACTTCTGGGTTGTTCGGGCATCATCACCGCCGCGGAGATCATGGACAGGTCTCCCTCACACGCCGGGAACAAGCAGAGTGGTGCTGAAAGATTGTCGCTGTGCCAGACGTGCCATCAGAGCCGTCGGGGTAAGAGTGGGGTGGGTGGGTACGTGCGTGGGCGTGGTTTGCATAGGGCACGAGGAACGGCTTGCACGTTGGGATCGGGTCGGGAACAGGGAAGCGACCAAATCAGTGGTGGATGCAAACGGGGATAGAACATACTTCGAATGTACGTTGTTGAACGAGTTGTACCAGACACAACGCATCGGTACAACATCTTCCACGTGTCCACCTTCGTTTTGAATGGTTACAAACGGCAAGATTCTGGTCACTTTGCGACAACAGAGGCCCAAAACACTGAAAATAAAAAAATAGCGGCGAAGCATCAAAAATCGGGTCGGGTTCTAGCTGCGAAAGCGCCCCTGTCACCCCCCCCTAACTAGATCGTACTGCTACATACGTTTCCCCGACGTGGTATGTAGGCTAGACGAAAGCATGTCTTACCTCGCCGCCCGTGCTTGGTACTCGACGATCATGGCCAGCGAAAGACGCACGTCGCGAGCCAAGGTGTCCAGACGGCCGGATCCCGTGGTGTACACGTTGACCCCCAGGGCCTGCACATGCGTACCGGACGTAGCGTCCGCAGGTGCACTCGGATGTGAAGAAAAAGTAAGGCTGACTGTGACGCTCCTCTTGCAAGGGTACATGCACAGTTCCCGTGGCATCGCGGGCAACGGTTGCCTCGCGGGCTACGGATGTTATTTTTTCTCTCCCTTCTCTCTTCCCTCCCGCAATAGTCAAACTTCCCGTTCCACCGACCCCCCGTCCTCCGCACAACCACACAGGCCATTAACCTTGCTCCCCGCACCTTTTCGAGGCGTTCCACCCTGGTGACGATGGTCTCGGATTTGCTGACTTTTCTCTCCGCCATCATCTGACAATTTGGTTGATCCAGTTGTTTCGGCTCTTCAGGTATTCGGGTTTCGTTCTTCGTGTCAGTTGTCGGTAGATTTCGACCAAATTCGCAGGTGAACACCCCCGACAACCGGTATACGCTCGTGCACAGCAAGAAAATCTACACGAGCTCTTCTTTGCGAGCAATAGCTTTAGCTGTTTCTTCACGCACGTTGCATCTCTTCAAGCAACTCCGGCTTGCAACCTTAGTTCGAGGACAATCCGATCCGGACTTAGTCTCACCCTTGGAGTCTATTCTATATCCTTGTTGTGTGGACAGAGACACATGTTGGACGGTCGTGTAGCAGCCTTTCTGTAGAACTTTCAAGTAGAACAGAGCGCTCCACACGAAATATTGGGTACGAATGTGCAAGAACGCCTTCCAAGGGTCTGTGTTCGTTCTCGGGTGGCACACACCTGTCGCCTGATCTTCTTGACTAGGAAAGCACGATGAAGTCGGACTTGGGCCCAGTGGTTCCTCGCCGTACGTTTTTTCAGTATTATCCTCGAACTCTCGCCGCCGTCTTCTTCTTGTCCGTGCTGCTGCGGTTTCCCTCCTTGATCTCCCGACGCCCCTCGTTCATTATCCGTCTGGCTGTCACTGGTGGTGTTCTCCTCGTCATCGACGTCGGCGATGTCGTAAGGCACCTGTTCAGCATCAGTCCCACTTTTGCCAGCACTATCATCGTCACTACTATTGCTTTGAAGCAGCGCTCCTTCCCTCTCCCTACCTCCTTCTTCTCCAGGGGCGGTTTCCGTGCTCACGCCCTCGGATTCTCCTAGCACGTTGGCAGCCATGATTTCAACCTTCCGTCTCAGAGCGTGCAGCTCTTGGCGCATCGCAGCCATCGTTTCTTCGTGGTCCATCCCGTTGCCGTCGCCGCTTGTCGCTACCACCGCCGTCGTCGCTACCAGTCCTACTGCGGCGTCATTGACTGGCGCTGCGACAGGAGTGATCGGAATCGCGTCATCCTCGGGTACTTGCGCTTCGGCTAGAGTGTCAACGCGCGATTGCAGGAGGCACAGGTCTTCCCGCACGTTGTCGTTCAATGTCGAGAGGTGGTTCTGGCGATCCCGGCACTCTTGCTGCAACTCCAAGAACTTCTCTTCTGTTTTCTTCTTCTCCTGTGGTACGGTTCCGGTACAAGGCAAATTGTTAGTCCCACAGGTAGCCGCAACCGATATGATTCGCTTCGAAACAGGTCTCTCTGAAGCTGCAGAAGGGCGACATGTAGAAGACGAGGTATACGTTTACACGCTACGTGTGCTGTACGCCATCGAATGCGCTATGCGCTTGCAGTTCAAGCCAGAGCTACTGCACATGCAACGTTGTCGTAATACACACTTTTTACATATTGTAGTCAAAACGTCTGCCTTGTAGCCAAACGACAATTTCGAGGGTACACTTATTACTAAAATTAGACTACCAAACTATTTCATTATGTAGCCTTCATGTAGACTGCTGTACCACAGGTACGTATGTGCCTAGCGACGGGGGGTGATGACACTCTGAAAGTAGTTCTTGTCCCACTGTTTACATCACCAACTACTTACATATCGTGCCTGCTGCCAACAGTCTTCTAGATCCAGCAATCGCTCGCACATGAGGTGGAGAGCTGATTCCAATCCCCTGTGACCGTGCTGCGCCGCCTGTACTTGGCTCTCCAGTTGTGCCTTCAAGTGTTCCCGCCGGTTTCCACCGTTGCAGCTATTATTGCTGCTATCGCTGATCCTACACGGCATCGATTCGACCACTGCAATAGTAGCAGAAGTTGATGGCTGTGAAACAACTGCCCCCTCAAGATGGTCGTTAATTTTTGGATCCATCCTGCTTGCCCACACGATCCTTAATTTGGATCGTATCTATCAACCAATTTTCAAGATCCGAAATGTTTCATGAACAGGAGTTCGTGCACACACCTTTCGTGTTTACACCCCAGCATTAGGCACGGAACTGGTCTCACAGGTGTATTTCGATCATCTCCGTAACGTACCGCTTCTAGGATAACTTTTTTCAGCTCTACTGCCGCGTATCGGCCACCCACACACAGGCCCGTGCAACGCTTAGTTGGGGGGGGGGACGCGGTCCGAAATTAAAGCGGGGAGGTAGGGGGGTCTCCGCCGTCTGGTCTCCAGTGTGGTCTGTCCCTGTCCCGGTGTCCCGGTCTGTCTATTTAGCTGTCTAGCCCAGTGCCCAGTCCAGTGTCTGCTGTGTGAAGGTAAGCTGTGACGTGAAGACCCACTCATTGCCCATGGTGCAACCTTTCTTTGGAGGTACATAGTCTTCTCTGTTTAGTGAGCGCAGCAAACCTTTGTTTGCTCAATTTTTAGACTCAGAACATGTGACACCCGGGAGCGGGCAGGTTTGTGTTCCGCCGCACCAAGACCTTGCGGCGGGCACCGCTGGCTGTCGTTCAACTACTGCCGTGCGAGAGCCAGAGTAGCAGCAAGCGTCCTGTGCCCTCCTCATCTCGATGCTGAACGTGTGCCGCGAAATCTGTTTTATCCGCAGCACCGAGCAGCTGGTTGGGTTTAGGCGTACAGCGGGTGCAAGTTTGATTATTTGCTGCCCGAGTTCCTCATCTTTGATTTTGATTTCCCCCACAACCTATACTGCAAGGTTTGTGTTGCTACACCTGCTCTGCTGCTCTCTTATACGCGCAGAAGCCAATTGCTGTTTGTTTTGTTTTGAAGCATAAATGTAGGCCGTTGTGCATGCCTCTAACATGCAGTCTAGGATAGTCTTGGAGAGGGCGCTTAGAGGTTGCAGGCGTTCAAGTATCATTTGGGCCGAAATCCCTCTTTTGCAGCGGGCTTTCTCTTGTATTCGAAGTATACCGGAGCAAACACTGCGGTATGGTCCATGCACAACAACAGATTCAACATTCACCACAGCACCAAGGTACACTTTCTTGGGGTAGAAAGCCGACTGTTTATTGCCGTTTGTCAGAAATCTGTAAGTACCATTATAAATATAACGCCATCCAGGCGCAACATTCTACGGATTTTTTTTTTTTTTACTCTTTGACCTTTGTGCTGGAAAAAATGGAAATTGTTGCATCATTTCGTTGAGGCGGATGCACTTCAACGTATGCGAATATCTCAACGGATTGGTGCAGCTCTCGCAATTTCCACCCCGGCAACCTGTGTTCTCGTTTGATTTCTGATTTTCTTTAATATTCTGGGAGACAACGACCATCTGACCGCCATCTGCATCTGGAAGGCCATTTTCCATCGATTCGTTCGGGACATCTATAACCGTGGGATTTCAAAAACGATTGCGGCAACTGATTCCTCTCGTCAAAAGCCCGGCGGTTGCTCTTTTTTCTCGGACAAAAAATAAACTTCGCGAGAACAGCGCATTTTGTATTGGCGCCAAATATATGCGGTAAGTAATGCAGATGCGGGGGAATCGCGGAGGGGGCTCGGGGGCTCCGTTGCGATAAATGGGGGCACCGCGGTGATATACTGTAGGGGGGTTCCGTGGATCATGATTGTCCACAATCACGCATTTTCTCCGAACGACAAAAACTCTGCAGCTTTCACCATAAGTCGACCACGAGGCGATCACGAATATGTCAATGTTCCACCTTTCAATCCGTTTCTTTTTTAAAAGTTGTCGAACAAAACGTGCATGGTTGGTCACGGACCGTAAGTCTCTTGAATCATTTCAGGAGGGAAGGTACAGCAGTAGTGTGCTCGTGGCGGCGGCGGGAGGTATGCATACGCGAACTTATTGAGGAAAAATTGCGACCCCTGTTCATCCAAGCGCCGCTAAGAAGCTTGATGATGCTACAAACCCCTTTACCTCACGATACGTCGTGAGTATCATACCTCGTCGAACGACCCGTCTGGAAATCGCTGCGCATGCTGTCGCTGCAGCCGCCCAACATCTAAGAACAAGACCAAGAGCGACCGCGAGAGCAGCCACTCTTATCTGGTAGAGAGGAGAGGCATGGAGTCGCTTCGCCACCTACTCAAGAACAAGGTGGGCTTCGTGGCCTCGCCCGAGCACGATGGCAACCCCCCCACGGACGAGCAGCTGGCGTCCTTCCTGAGGAACCTCACCACGGAGACTGGGCTCGCCCTCCGTGGAACTCCGCCGGGGGTAAGGACACCGGGCTTTTAAGCGTTAAAAGAGGGACGATCTTAGTTGGTGACGGGCGGAGGGGTGTGGTGTGTATTCTGTTTCTCTGTCTCGGTGTTGTTGATCTCTCTCTCTTTTGTTTTTCTGGTGCGTCAAAAAAAAATGTCACCACGACGAAAATTCGTCGCTGATTGTTTATCCACTTCTCTGTCTCTCCGTCTCTCTCTGTCTCTCCGTCTCTCTCTGTCTCTCCGTCTCTCTCTGTCTCTCCGTCTCTCTCTCTCTCTGCCTGTTTCTCTCTCTCTCTCTCACTCCCTCTCTCTCTCTCTCTCTCTCTCTCTCTCTCTCTCTCTCTCTCTCTCTCTCTCTCTCTCTCTCTGTCCCTCTCGTTCTCTCCCCACCCCCCTCCCTCCCTCCCTCCCTTCCTCCCCTTGCGCCTCCAGGTCCGAGAGGTGGTGAGGGAGAAGTTTGCCGAGGCCGGGTGGGACGTTCGCAGCAACACGGCTACGAGGGACGAGCCCCCCACCGTCGACGAGCTGCAAGCCTTCTTGGAGGGGACCATCGAAGCTCTTGAGACGTTCGACCCTCCTGTTGGTGAGAGTGGAGAGATGGCGGTCGTGTTTTGCCGCTGTGTTGGTGGTTTTTACGTCCGTAGAGGAGGCCTTCGTTGTGAAACGAGATTTTGTTTCTCTGCTCCTCGATCGAGAGATGAGGGAGAGAGAGAGAGAGAGAGAGAGAGAGAGAGAGAGAGAGAGAGAGAGAGAGAGAGGCACAGCACGCGGGTGCAATTTTGCTGCTCTTTCGTTTCGCTCAATTTGTTTTGCACCTTTTGCTGTTCTTGCTTTGGGGATGCCTTGCGTTATCTGGTGTCAACTCACCCTGCACCGTTTCAACATTGATTTTTGCCTCGTTCCCGCTGAATGTGGGCCCCTCCCGTGCAAGAGGTGGGCGGGTGTTCGTACTTGTTTCGCCGGCCCACACGTGACGCTTTGCGGGCTTCTTTTTTGTTCTCGCCGTGTTGTTCTTTTAAACCCGCTCATTTACCGTCCCTCCGTCGCACGAGCACACTGCCTTGACCCTCTTGCTGTTGTGGTTGTCCAAGCAGATACATTGGCTTTTGTCTTCAGGTTCTACATTTTCGACGGTACATACCTTGTTCCACTCTTTGTCTTCTTTTTTCTCCCTCCCGCGCGTTGTTATTTGCTGTTCGCCCCTCGCATGACGTCATATATATATATATATATATTTTTTTTTTTTAAGAACCGACCGAAGAAGAGTTGGAGGACCCCGCACTGGCATGCCAGCGTCTGTGGGATCTGGACACGAACCGCCTGACACCGGAGGTGAGGCATGCCGCCAGACGGCAAGCTTAACGCACCAGTCCAGCAGTGGGGGTCCCCGAAGAAGGCGGTCTTAAGTAAGGCGGTCGCGCTATGTTTGGCGGGAAGAAAATACGGGCATACATATAGACGGAATATACATTGAGTACGGCGCGGCGGCCCCATATAAGGCGGTCGTTATCAGCTGCCCCGCCACCGTGTTATTCGGGGACCACGGTAGGTACATACCTGTAGACTAGAAGCATACAAAGAGAACTGGCAGGACCCCCCCCCGCCCCCGTAGTCCTGCTTCTTTTTCCGAGCATGATATTATCAGCAGCGGCGGTGCCTTCCCCTCTCGTAAGACTTGGTGGAAAACGTTTTCTGTCTGTTGGAGAATCAATCAATTTGGAGGTGGGTGTTTTCAGCTTGGGGTGGTCGGTAAGGCAGGCGCCTCGGAAAAACGTTCGTTGAGGTTGGTTCACTCGCTTGTGTTTTCGTGTGTGTGTTTTCTCCGCGTTGTAGCGTGTATCGTAGACCCACCTGTGTGACCGAGGGC
Organism: Ectocarpus siliculosus; assembly: GCA_000310025.1. Taxonomy (NCBI): domain Eukaryota; class Phaeophyceae; order Ectocarpales; family Ectocarpaceae; genus Ectocarpus; species Ectocarpus siliculosus. Next base: position 138,071 of record FN648938.1, on the reverse strand, counting down.
GTGTCTCATCCCCCCCCCCCCCCCCCCGGGGAAAGGGCTGAAAGCTACGGCATGCAAAAAATGAGTGCACTCCCCCGGGCCCGACTTCCTGAACTGCTTGGTGGCCTGAGTGCGCTGAATCTATACAATTTGCCG
>FN648938.1:120706-135204 GCA_000310025.1 Ectocarpus siliculosus | reverse complement strand
AAAGGGTTCCCCCCCCCCCCCCCCCCGGAAAAAGGGGATTGTTTAAATTTTTTTCCCGGGAAAAGGGGAGGGGGTGACCCCCCCCCCCCCCCCCCCCTGCCCCCACGCTGCCGAAAAATGAGTACACCCCCCCCCCCTTTTCTCTGTGTTTTGGTTTTACGCCGCCGACTACAGGGGCTACATCTTCCCCCGGAAACGCGGCTACGAGGACACCCCGGCCGAGACGGAGCAGCTGGTCACGGTACAGTTCGAGGTGTGTGTGTGTGTGTGTGTGTGTGTGTGTGTGTGTGTGTTTTATTACCGTGTACGACACAAGATTTTCGACGAAGAAGATGAGAAAACAAAACGATACATTATCGGAACGCCCTCGACAAGACGGCTTCAACGCCGCCGTTTTTGGCGCTGTGGCTCTTTCTTCTGCTGAGAAATCGGGCTTTGAAAATCGGTCCAGGGGGTGTGTTATCTTGCGTCGTGCACGGTATCATTGGCATAGTGTTGGAGGAGAGCCACTATCGCGCGCCTTGGACGTGCTGTTTATTCGAACTGGCATGATGTGAAGATCGTTGGTTGCAAGGGATAGCTTGACGCGCCATGGCCGCACTTAAAATTTTTATCTTATGATGGAAGTCTAGTTGGTATCGACCGCGCTAGCCGGCTGACCAACGAAACACTGCCAGTCTCGGCGCGGCTGAATAAAAAACAGGAAATGCTTGTAAAGGCCATAATCTGGGACTCCGTTTGTGTGTTTGTTGTTTTATCGCGTTGGAGAAGAGCCCCTTAACAAGCGCCTTGGACGTGCGCTTTGATCTGATCTGGTATGGTGTGCGGACCATTGGTTGTAAGGGACAGCTTGACAGGTCATGGACACACACAGACAACCTGACCACGATGCATGGGCCCTCTTGTTCATTGTTGTAGCAAACTCCGGGCAGTGGCAGGGTGAGCCTATATTCCTAACCCCGGCCCTGCTCCGGTCCTCGTCCATCCATAGCAGTGCTGCCCACCCTATTCTCTCCATCGCCCGTGCTTGTCCTTGCCCTCTTCTTTGGCTTTCTGCCCGTGATGTTCGCACTTGTGGTTTTGTGTTCCCTCTGTTTTGCCTTGCTGTTGCTGCTGTGCTGCTGCTGCTGCTGCTGCTGCTGCTGCTGCTGGTGGTACTTATATTTTTGTTGTTCTTGTTCGAACCGTTTGTTGGCCGCCGTTTTGAAATAGTGGAACGGTGAGCTGAAGGAGATCAGCTCTTCATTCGTCGGTGTGTCGCCGGAGTTTGAGATTGCTCTCTACACGCTGCTCTTCTTGCTCGACCAGGTGTGTCTTGTCTGTTCCAACGGAAGCCGCTTTAGGTCATCCTCCGCGCGTGGCCGATGCACTGTTTTTGTTGTGTTTGGTGTTGTTGTTGATGTTGTTGTGGTCATCCTTGTGGTGGTATCCATGGGACAAGAACTAGCAATGGGCCATACATGCTGACACAATGGATGCCCCCCCCTGCGGCCTCAAGCTGAAATTTGATATAGCAGAGTCGCGGGTATGACGTGGTTTCTGTCCTGTCCTTGTCGTTTCATCCCCCTCCTTCCGTTTTGTAGTTTTGATCAGCACGAATGTTGAGGTTTCTCAACATTTTCTTCCCGGTCGTTGGTGCCCCCTCGCACCGCAAGTTGCGTACGGTTTGGGGGGGGTCTTGGTTGTCATGATCGACGCCACGTCGCCCCCTCTCACTGCCGTGTCGATTGAGTCGTCGTTTTTGTTCGTTGATCGCCGCACCTTCTCTTATCGTCATCCCGACTGCCACGCCGCAACAGGAGAAGACGATTGTGGATTGCGGCCCGTACAGGTGGGTCCTGTCTTTGGTTCCTGCTGTTGCCGTTTTATTCTCTTCTTCTCCGCCTTGCCTTTCTTCGTGTTGGTTGTCGCTGTTGGTTGCTGCTACGTGTGGTATTTTTTCCACGAGGCCCCCAAGAAAAGGCCAAGGATGAGGCCAACCCTGTCTGTCGGAACGGGTGGAGCAACAACAGGTTTAGCGTACGCACGGCGGAACGTTTTTTATCCCATCCTAGCTCTCAAGTTGTAAACCGCCATGCACAACCCATTTTTAAGTGTTTGACGTACGTCTTCCGCGAGTCCCGATCCTCTTTGCTTAAGCCTGCCATCGATTTTCGAGGCCAATCTCTCCTGGAAAATCATCCCCGATGCACAGTGCGATGACGATCACATCGAGGCGAAATGCGCGTCCAACTGCTGTCTCCGGACGTGGAACCATACTCGAGTCTTCGATTCTGGTGTGCTGTGTGGAGGAGCGTTGCGATGCGATCAAGGCGCACGCTTTCGCCCCCGGCGGGACCCCTCAAATACCGCCCTTACATACTCTGCTTGTAAGGCCTCCTGGAGACTGACGTGAAATTCACCTCTTCCCCGCCCGCCCGTCCCCTGCCTTTCGTGGGTGTTGGGTGTACCCACTGCCGTTCCGTGTGTTTTTTGAAACCGCAGGGTGCAGGTGACGACGTACATCTTCCGTGAGGACGGGAAGAACTACATCGGATCGGCATTCCCTGGCGAGGCTTAGAACGACAACCAAGTTCACCACCATGTCATGGAAGATTTTTTTGATAAGATCGCCCTGCGCTAAAAATGGAGGAAATATTTTTAGAGGCGAACAACGTTTTTTTTTTTTTTGTTGACACCTTGCTGAACGTCGGGCTTCCCGTGTGGCGAGTTACTGTTTGTCTTCATGGAAGATTTTTGTCGAGATCCCTGCGCGCTAAAAACGGAGAAGTAACTCGTTTCTTTAAGAGGCGCTAATGGTTTGATTTTATGTTGAGACTTTGCTGAGCGCTCCCGTTTGTTGACGACTTGCTGAACGTCGGGCTTTCCGTGTGGCGATTTTTTTTTGTCTTCATGGAAGATTTTGTCGAGATCCCTGTGCGCTAAAAACGGAGAACTCGTTATTAAGAGGCGCTAGTTGTTTGATTTTTTGTTGAGACCCTGCTGAGCGCTCCCGTCTGGAGAGATTTTTGTTTTTTTCCCTTGCGCGCGCTGTAGGCTAGAACAACACGTTTGATGCCTTGCTGAATGTCTACAACTTGTACCTCTGCCTTTTGAGGATGCTCATGCTCCGGCCGCATCATCCAACCCCAACGCTAAGGACGTCGATATCTCCCTCTATCGCTCTGCGCCCCTCTTGTTGGATCGAACTTGGTTAAAGCTACCTCTCTTACGATAGCTCCACGCATCAGCTGGTTGAGGCTTGCTCCCGAGAATGCTAGGAAGGAGTCAGTTCAACCAGTCTCGCGCGTCACGAGAAGACGCCGAAAAATCCAACCTAAAACAGACGCTAACGAACTCTCAATAGGCAGAAGAACACACGACCACACCAGCGGTGGCAGCAGCAGCAGCAGCAGCAGCAGCAGCGGCGGCGGCCGCCCCCCCAACACCGGTACGATCCCTGCTACCACCATACACCTAGAACACGGCCGTCCAGATGCACGGTCTTCGAACACAGCACAGCTGCGGCAGCACCGTTGATGTGTTCTTTTGTTAGTATTAGTAGCATTGACCGCGCTATAACCGGCCGAACAAAAGAAAGGCGTCGGTCTCAGTGCGGTTGAGAGCAGAAATCGATTCCAAAGGCCATCCATGAATCTGGGACCCCGTGAGGGGGAGGCTGAGCTACTCGCTGTGTTTTTATGATTACCATCGACCGCACGATAACCAGCTGATCAATCATTGACGTCAGTCCGGTGTGGTTGACCGCGCTAACCAGCCGACCCATGAAGAGATTTCAGTTTCAGTGCCTTTGACCGCGCCAACCAGCTAACCAATGAAAAGACGTCAGTCTCAAGCGCGGTTGAAAACACAATAAGCGTGTGTGTTTTCTGTCGTCACCGCCGGGTAATGAGCTCCTGGATCCGCTTGATGATCTCGGGGCACCGCGGCCGCGACGTCGGATCGGCCGTCAGCATCCAGCCAATCAGCTCGCAGAACCCGGTCGAGTACTCCTGTCCGAGGGGACCCCGCCGCCCTCTCGGGAAGCTGAACTTGCCGTTGAGGATGGCGAGCTTCATCACCCCTTCCCTGGAACCGCGCAAGCACAAAAACACACACGCATGAGAAGAGGGCCGTTTGTGGAAGGCAAGAAAGAGATGTCCATGATGGTTGCCGGGTACATTTTTTATTTGAAAGGATAGTTTGTTGGTCTCTCTTTGTCGTAGTTTTTACCCTTTTGGAACAGCAGTGCTCTTCCCCTCCTGAGGCTTTGTAAGACCCCCGATCCAGGGACACACAAGAACTCTCTGCCGTGTATGCCTTGGTCGAAAAATGCCAGGAGATCTCAGAAGCTCCTTCCCTCAAGTGTGCTCGGCATAAAACACGGAGGTATTCATTCATCTTCGGAGGGGGGGGGGGGGGGGGGGGCGATGAGGTTTAGAGTGAATTTCACAAGCGACGACAGTGGTGAACAAAAACAATACAACAGCACCGGCAGCACCACACGCAGTTCGGCAGCTCGCTCGTGCTCATGCTAGATAGAGCTTTTCGAGACAACATTGAATATTTCCCAGCGCATCGGGCTGAGGTCTGTGACACCTGCCCCCGCTTTTAGTGCAACAACACCCGTTGGACATCAGTTCAGCGTGGCCGCGCATGCAACACCCACCGTGAAGCTCCACAGCGTCCGTCCCGGCGCCCAACAGTGAAGCGGGGGCAGGGTGATTCATCGCCGGGTTGCTGAACGCTGGAAAAGGGGCTAAAAACACCTTTTGGCCTTTGGCCTTTGGTAGCACCTCAGTAGGCACCATCGAAGGTTTAAATAACCATGCCCTTCCCCCCCCCCCCCCCCCCTAGAAAAACGACCTCGGGAACAAAACAAGCGCAAAAAAAATGTGGGCGACCAGTGCTACTCACCGCGGGCTCTCGAACGGGCTGTGGCCGAACGCCATGGCGTACAGCGTGCAGCCGAGCGCCCACACGTCCACCCTCTCGTCGATCACCGCTCCGGGCTCGACGGTGGTCAGCTCCGGGGGGCGGTAAGGGGCGGAGCACACGACGGAGGCCTCATCTTCGAGCAAAAGGGCTTCCTTGCGAGTGGAAACCTGTTTCTCGTTTTTTCGGGAACAAGGGATGGTCGCGCGGGGGACCGGGATGGAGAGAGGGGGGCGAGGGGGGCGATACTCCGTAAGTATCAGGCCCAAGGTCAGGGCGGAGAAGGTTGGCTTGTCAACCCCCGGGTGTTTGGTTGGGGGACGTCATGCGGTACGCGCTCTTCGACCTTCTTTTCGCGGTGTTGAATGTCAATGGCTGGCTTGGGCCGATTGTCCTCGACCGAGAGGATGCCATGTATTGCCGAGCGAAGCATGTTCGAGAAGCCTTTGTTCGACTAGACCTATCAGTAAGTCACCTCCCTTCTTCGGCCGAAACAATTTAACCTGCCTGTAGTATTTTTGGTGGTGGATGTTCACCATGCCACGACACTCATGGACAGAGCCGCCAAATTTCCAACCGCCAAGCGCGCGGGGGGGGGCACATGGGCGGTGCTGCAACGCGCACACATACGCAACCGGGTCCCTCGTCTGCTTCACGCCCTCTCTCGTTTCGCAACCAGGAGAAGGAAAGCTTGACAAAAACCTCGTACAATAGGCATGTATTAATAGCCGGTCTGCTGCACCTTCACAGGCACTCGTCGACCGGCACACCACGCACAGTACCTCTCTTCGGGCCGGACACGCCGAACCGACGTCCATCACCACGCACGAACCATCGTCTCCTACCAGCAGGTTCAAAGGCTTGGGGAGACAGCAGGAGGGAGAGAGACAGGCGAGAGAAGACGGAAAGAAAGTAATTGAAGTTGACATCAAGATTTGTTGGGGGCGGAGCACACGGCGAGAACGTTCAGGGAGGGTCAGCAGGAGAAAACAAAGACGAGGATAGCGAAGGAAAGGAGGCAAGGAAACGGAGCATGGGAGAGGAGAGGGGATGGGAGGGCGTAGGAGTACAGGCCAAAAGCATTCCACCCCCCCTCCTCGCCGACCGCGGTGCTCCCCTCGTCACGACCTGAGTACTTTGCATCGGCCACCCGGTCAGCACGGTCAACGCTCATTCCACGCCTACAACACACACACACAAAAAAATCTCAGTTCATGGAAATTTAGAAGTGTTTCGTGTTTTCAACCGCACTGAGACTGACGTGTTTTTCATTGGTCATCCGGTTGGCGAGGTCGATGCTAACCACAAAGACACAGAACACACTGGACACGACACACGCACACACACGCACCCACCACCGCCACCACCACCACCACCACCACCCCCACACACCTTCATCCATGTTCCCAACAAAAAAACAGGCACGCACCTGCGGGAACAAACACACATCACACACACTTTCCTACTACGACACCAAACACACGGCACACGGCACACGGCACACGGCACACGGCACACGACGCACGACACACCTACCTTCATGTCCCGGTGGGCGTAGCCGTGCGAGTGCATGGCGTTGACCCCGCAGCACGCGTCCAGGAACACCCGCAGCGCCGACGGCTCCGGGTATGGCCACGGCGGGCCGTTCTCCGACGCCTTGACGATCGCGTCCCAGACGGTCCCGCGCTCGTAGTACGGGAAGAGGAGCAGGAACTCGCGGGCGCCAGGGTGGGTCTTGGAAGGCATGCTCACCTTGCGCGGGGGGGAGTGGTGGTTGGTTGAGCACGGACGAGAGGAGGAGGAGGAGGGTTTTCGTCGAACGGGGTGATTATTGGGTCGTCCGATCATCGGGGAGGAGGGGGTAGAGCCCGATCGTGGGGTGGGGGCGGCGGCGGGGGACAAAGAGGGGGGAGGGCCGTCGCGTGATTGTTGTACCGTCACTGGATAGAATTGCAAAAAGGACAGGCACAAGGATCACATAAAAAGTTCCAAGACATGAACGCGAGGATGTCACGCTCCCCTAGATCAGCAAGGTAGGAGCAAGTTACCGCGCTTACACAACCTTTTCAGTAAGGCATCCGATCATGCCCTGCACTGTCATCCTTCGATTGCTGTTCTTCCACGCCTTTCACCACGTATCAAAGAGGACATGCCCGGTTCCAGAAACACCATATCGGCACCAGCAACACCGACAGCCGACAGAGGCAGTCATCCAGAAGAATAGCGAGGGCCTCCCCAGCAACAACAAATTACAACAAAAAACAACAGCATCAACGGCAAGAGCAGCAGCAGCAGCAGCAGCAGCAGCAGCGAAAACAACAACGACAAAAAAAACAACTCTCACCTGGTCCAGCAACGCGATGACGTTCCTGTGCGCCACTGCTCTCAGCACCTGCACCTCCCGGTGGGCGGCCTCGGTAGAGTCTCGTTCCTGGCACAGCATCCGCTTCAGGGCCAGATGTTCTCGTGTGCGAGCGTCGCGGACCAGATAGACCGTGCTGAAGCCTGCTTGTTGCGTTTGGTTGTTTGTTGTTGTTGTTGTTGTTGTTGTTGCCGCTGCTGCTGCTACTGCTGCTGCTGTCGTTGGTTTTCATCTTCTCTCTTGTGCAAGCGGTATCTGTTCGTGGCTTTCATGAATTTCTCTTTGTCGCGCCTTCAATGTAGCCTCCCTCTCGTCTTCAGGACCAGTGGTCACCGCCGAACGTAGGAAAACTGCTCCATGCTACGCAAAACGCGGAACCCAAGCCGGCAAGGAAGAGCAAAACGCCCCAAGAAGGTCGCCAAGAGGGGACCAGCCCCGCCCGCCAGGGACAGTCTGTTCGTTTCGGGAAGACCAGCTTAGGCATGCCGCGGGATACAAAACGTCCCGTGCTCTCCGTCACCTTACTCCTTTCAACCATCTCTCCCAACTCCCCTCTCTAACAGAGCTTCGCCACAATGCGTCCCCTGTCCCCTCTGAAAATGCGGTTGCCGAGCCGGCCAGTCACGACACACCATCCATCCTTATTCACCTCGAACTTGCATTCTTTCACCTTCATACACACACAACTTGGCTTCCCCAACAACGCCAACAGGTTCCACATCTATCCATGCAGGTCGCATTCTTCATCTATGTGCAACCCGACCCTTCTCCAAAAACGATGACAGGGTTTGCATCCATCCACTCACGTTCACCTCGATGCTGCACTTCTCTTGATGTTCATGTCTAACCTGGCCTCTTCTCCAACAACGATACGTAACAGGCTTCACATCCATCCGTTCACGTTCACCCCGATATCTTCGTCCTTCATCTACTTGCAACCCGGCCTCTTCCTCAACAACGAATACACGTTTCACATCCATCAATGCCTCGATCCTCTGCTCTCTTCATCATCACACACACAACCTTGGCCGCTTCCCCCACAAACGCCATGCGACAGGTTTCTGCATGGACCTCTCACCTCCCTCGGCCATCTCTCTCACGATCTGCACCTTGTACACCCCGACCGTCATCTCCTGGTGCGTCAGGTACTCCGCCGTGCGCTGAACAGCCCCGCTCACCAGCCCGAACAGCCCCTTGGTGGCCTTCCCGGCGTTCTTCTTCAGATCCTTCACCACGTTGCCGCCGCCGCCCCCGCCGCCGCCGCCCCCCGCGGACTGCCTCGTCAGGGAGCAATGCGAGGTGGTGGTGGTTTCTAGTGAGGATGTGTTGGAAGTGAATTACGGCGGGGGGCCCCGGTTTAGCGAGCCTTAGTGTCACGACGAAATGTGGCCGCTATTCAGGTCAGGTTGCCAAGCGGAGATGACAATCATATGGCAGTTATACTACCGGGGTGCGGCGGTGCTACGTGACTTTGTGGTCGCTAAACAGAGCATGTCGCCAAACAGGGGGTCCCTTAACCGAGATGCCCACTGTACATGGAACCTCGAAAATCGTACGCGGAACGCCGAAAATGATATTAGAACGGTCGCCCCCCGCGCGCTGCTGCCTTGTTGTGGGTCAAGAGCTGCGAGGGTAGTGACAAAATTGAGCGTGAGGCGGAAGGGGAGCAGATTGAACCTCGAACGTCAGAGCACGTGAGAGGGTTATATCATTGGTGTAGAAGCAGGGACTTGGACAACGCGAGTGCGCACTCCGGGCTTGATTCGGGTTTCTCGAGCCTTGCGTTGAGCACGCTGGAAGCATACGGCTGTTTCGGGGATTTTGAAAATGAACAGCACCAAACTCTGCAACAAACAAGCCCGCAGTCTCCGTGTTAAAATATAGAGTTCGTGAGAGTGCGACAAAGCTGGAACCAACGCTGCGAAGCGAACAGCAACAGACAGACACAGGAACACGAGCTCCCGTTCGCCATGTATCTAATACGCCGATTCATCATCTCTTAAAAAAAAAAACTGAGGGTCTCTCACTTGCTTCCGATGATACTGCTGCTGCTGCTGCTGCTGCTGCTGCTGCTGCTGCTGCGACCCTCGCCCAGGTCCGGTCCACACCCCGCTAGCACTAACCGGAAGCATCTTCCCCGTGCCTCCGGAGGCGTACCCGGGGGGGCAAGCGAGCCGGAACACCCTGCATGCACGAAAAACGTAATGAAAGGGGGGCAAGTCTTGCTCCTCACGGCCAAGAACAGACGGGGTCATCAATGCGAACCTGCAGAGAGTCGCAGATCGATGTGATACGGCATCTCGCCCTTTGTACTGCCTGGGACGGCGCGTGGGTGTCCCTGATTCGACATGCCGGCTCGCGGCCCGCTCAGAGCTCGGTACTATAATGGTTGCGGCCTTCTGCAGGACACAAGGCGTTGAGAGGGAAGCATATTGCTTAGACCACGCCTTGGGATGGCGGAAGAAGCATAGCTGGACAGCCACGCACGTGCGGAGTACAAGAAGCAAGCGGCTGGCTAGAGCCGTGGAACACCCGGGAATATTTTCTCCTTTCTCTTTGTGTGTGTGGTGTGGAGATGGCCATCAAGACTGGTAGCATGTCCCCAACGTCTGTCGAGAACGATTCCCTCTTTTCGCCGAGGGGGGTAAGTTGAGCGGTCCGGAGAGACATAACATTGTTTGTTGAGTACAACCGATATCCTACAAGATTTTTCGGTTCGAAAACACCAATTTTCTGGCCACGATGAACACGGTGGTAGAGATGCGCAGCAGGTGATTCGAATAGTTAAAGTTTTTGTCTAATAAACCGACGGTGGGTGCTCTGCCCAAAAGTACGTGGCATTAGTGGCAGCGTGATGGCTTGTGTCATTTCTTAACCTTGCTTTCGTGCCAAGGTGTGGGCTCGAATGCACAGCCTTCCAAAAGGATCACGTGTGTCCTTCTCTTGAGATGCCTGCAGGCGGGTGCAACAGCTAAGGAAATCGGGACGAACAGGCGAACGCCAACGTACGCATACGACACGACAAACAAACCAACCCTCGGACGATCAAGGAGCCGTAGAACACGTACAGGTAAAAAAAATGAGACGAGCGAAGGCACACAAACCTACCTGCACGTGATGATGTTTCCCCCCGCGAAAGGCACCGGCGATCCCAGGTCTAGGTCCCGCACGCTCTCGAAGATGCCGTCCGGCCGGAGGACGTCGAGGTGATACGACGGGCCCAGCGGAAACGCCCCCACGAGATCCGACACGGTCGCCACGGTCTTGCCAGGGGGCTACATAATAACCAGCAGAATTGAAACAGAGGGCGCGCGCGCGCGCGGGGGGGTACTCATGTTTTGCATGCCTTAGCGGTTAGACCATTGACCCATGTGTCCTCGAGAGGACGGATGGGGGTGGGAGGCTACAAAATAAGCAGGATGGAATCGAAACAGAGGGCGCCCCGGAGGGCGTTCCTCATTGTTGCTCGCCTGATCAGGCCACTGAGCAGGGGTTCTTTGGAGAACCGTTCCTGGGGCGTCGACAGACGCCTCCGGGGTTTGGGCGTTTTCGGCGACCTTGTATGTAATGAGGGCCATAGTCCCTTAGTTCTGTCACCGCCTACACCACGCTGAAACGGCTGGTCGAATTGGAGTGAACAAATATGGCAATGATGAGTGGGCTTTGGAATTCAACTTTCGCGTGGCCTGTGAAAGCCATTGGATCATTGGCCGCGTTGCTTACAACGCTGGGACGGGCATGGGGACATGCCAAAGCCGAGGGGGGATGGTTCGACGAGGGGGGGGGAGGACATCCAGAGTGTTATTTTATCATCAACCAGAGACTACCCTAACGAGCCAACGAGCCTGAAGGTAGGAGAGGGGGCGGATGGGATGCGCGCACAAAGTCCATCCGAATCTGTGATGGCTCGTCGATCATGGAGCATGCACGGCTACAAGGTAGGAAAGTTCGCCGTGCGTGTCAAAAAGAAAATTTAAGGCTTCAGCACAGGGGAGGGTTTGCCTCGCAAAGTCAAGTTTGACTACTGCTGTACAGCAGTAGTGCGCCGAAGCTACAAAAGACTTGCTGTATGCATAAGAGGTCTCTCTCTGATGAGTACAGCAGTAGTCTTGGAGTCAGGAGTGGCCGAGCTCTGCCACTTTTCACGAAACGGCAGTCACGCGCCATCCAGAGGGAGGCCATATGCGTGCAAGCGTCTTCATGTTGTTTGCTTTCCTCATTTATCAAGAAGGCGACTTATTTACCAGCAGCTAGGCGGAACAAACCGCTTTCGCAAGCACCGTATCCCGCCGCACTTCTGCTCAAGAGAAACCCAGATGTTCTACATTGTACATGTATTCCAAGTTTCTTACCAGAAACAATTCGAACGCGTTGTACCCGGCGTCTTCACGGGGAGCGCCCGTTCCGACCCGCATAGGGATCTCATCGCATCCTGAACCAGACTCCCGATAGAGTACTGTGATGGGCATCTGTCGCGCCATCACGAAAGGATGGCAAAAAGCGTGTTACAAACCGGCAATGGTTTACTCTTTGACAGCAGACAAGGTGAGGCCGCTGGAATGTCAGCAGAAAGCATGCCTCTTCGTATTGTGTGCGTTTTTGGGGATGGTTTGAGTGCCACCCGCGCCGCCCGCCGAGCTCCCGTAGCGCTGCCCGTGATGACCACAACGGAGCCATGGCCATAACGGTGGACGACGAGGAAGGCGTCGAGCTCGCAGAGCTATCCCTGGTGAGACACAGCAGTGCAGCTCGTTCGTGCTCTCGGTCGATTGCATGGGATCGTATCTTCGTACATATATGTTCTTGCCCTCTCTCGCCTCTCCTCTCCCTGCGGCTATTGTACACGCCGAGAGCTATACCGCTGTAGCTGTTAGGTACCGACCACGCCTCCATCTGATAGCACTTAAACTGGCAGGGGAATCCCCCGACATCGCTAGCTGTGTCGGCTGCTGCATGGTAACACCTATCGGGATGTGCACAACAACCACAAACCTGCGCGCAAATATTGCTTTCGCGCATGTGAGTTGTTCCGCATCCAATGTGTGTCAATACCAGACCCGCTGTAAGACCAATCTCAAAGGTCTTTGCCCCATTTTTTTTTAAAGAGAATGTCAGTGCCAAACTGCACGTATTCTGAATACTATCGACAGTGTTTTTTTCATCATCGCCATGTGCCAACGCCGGCAACTCTTCTCCTGTGGAGCTACCGTGCTTGGGGGGCTGATGTTTACCGTCACACACGGCGGTAACACAACTCGAAACAAATCAACCGTGCGCTGGGCGCCGCTAGGGAATTCCATGGCACTTCCTGCCGTCAAGTACGTCTTCCGTTGTCTGCGTTGTCGGGCAAACAAACGGTAGCTTGTCTCCTGAACGCGCCAGTACGATGCGCGGGTTTGGTGGCGTTGTATCCCAGCCAGCATTCTCGCACCGACCAGGTGGTGCTGCCATGCCTGGCTCTGTTTTTGCCTCTCTTTCTGTCTCTCTACCCGCCTCTCTTTTATCTATAACCGGTTTTGTCTTTCTGTGTGTTTGTCTCTCTCTGTTTGTCTGCCCCTCTTGAGATAGTTTTTCTGTCGGCCATGTACGACGGCAATAGTCAAGCGCAATCGCCCTCATCTCACGACACCCCTTAACGCACTTCCCACACATGCATTGACCCCATCCCCCGTCAGAACGACGACGGACATAGCGATGGAGGGGAGGAGAGACGTGGAGAAGGAGGAGGAGAGGGAGAAGAAGACCAGGCTCCTCTGCTGGCAGCCGACGATGATGTTCGAGCCAAGAGGAGAGCCAGACGGGCAAGGAAGCGGTGAGTTTCCGAACACGAACAAGAGGTAGTTGCGTGACGCCATAAAGAGAGAGGGAGAGAGAAAGAGAGAAAGAGAGAGAGAGAGAGAGAGAGAGAGAGAGAGAGAGAGAGAGGCATAGACAGAGACAGACAGATAGACAGACAGACAGACAGGGCGAGACAGGCTTGCCGCCCCCGCCACCCTGTTCACTTCCTGCATCAGGGATGCTGGTGTCTTAACAGCTGAAAACAATGCTTTGTATGTAGACAGAAATAGATCGGGGTCTAGGATGTGGCAGCTTAGACTCGAGCCAGGTAGAATGGCAAATTGTCTCAAAAAGGAATAATTTACAATTGTTTTCCTCCTGTTCTGGTTGCTGTCCTGCTGTGTGACGATTGGCGCGTTCGTTCGCAAGACAACATCCAAGCGAGCTCGCCGCCCGGCAGATGCGTTAACGTACAAGCAGCTTTGGTGGTCTGAATTTCCGCCCCCGCAACACCCTCTCTCCCCAGGGGTAACTGGTATCACTGCTTGGTTCGTCCGAAAACAGCAAAAACAGCAGCAGCATAGCAACGTTTGATTTCCGCCCAATGGTTGGGGTACACACATTTGACCTATGTCACCTCAAGCACCTCCTATTTTGGTGCTGTGCCAGCAAGCCGCTTTCGCACTGGGCTTGTCCCCCCCCCCCCCCCCCTCTCGGCCAACCTAAAGGTTAAGGCATACCACCCGGTAGAATAGTGGCATACTACCCGGTAGAATAGTCTGGCCGCTCTTTCGGCAATGCTTGCGACTCCTGTAGAAACCAGGAGCGCAGCGGTTTCTCCACCCGGGGCAGAGGTAGCAACACTTTCACCCAGATTAGCCCACACAGCCCAGCACACACGAGCATATTCACCACTCACCGGCCTATCTGATTTTTGTCCTAGGCAAAGAGGCACCCGAGCACAGCGTTAACTGTGCACCCTCACACTTAAAAAAAAACTCGACACACCCGATCTCAAGAACACAAAACGACATCCGTCTGCATAACCCATCGATTCGCATGCATTCGATGCAAATTTTTGTTTTTCGAGCGCAGCGAGACGCAGTCGGCCCTGCTCCGGCGACACCTGCGACTCCTGTGGAAAACCCTGTGCGGGTTGCTGTGCCTGGGCGCCGTCGTCTCCGCCGCCGTGACCCTGGTGGCCGCGATCGAGCTGCGCCGACACCTGGGCAGGTCCTTCTTCGCGCTACCGCTGGCCGTGCACCTGCTGCTGGACGCCCTGCTCGCGCTGATCCCGCTGCTGGTGGCCAGGGGGGACGGGGAAGGGGAGCCCCCCCCCCCGGGCCCTACCTCTCAGGTGCGCTTGGTTGCGACCCACGTACCACGGTAAATAATACAATGGCCATGAAGAAAAACAGCGGAACAAGCGCCCCTTGAGATAAAA
>FN648938.1:98090-116232 GCA_000310025.1 Ectocarpus siliculosus | reverse complement strand
GGGGGGGGGGGGGGGGGGGGTTCATCAACGTCTCTCGATGACCGATGGTTTCATGGGCGTGGCTTTCGTTAACGAGCTACCTGCACAGCGAGAGAGGGAGAAGAGCGCAGGCACACTGGCTCGTGCATGTATTCGTAGACAGCGCTTCTGGTGGTGGCTGGACTACGTTTGGTGTTTTCAGATGGTCATGCCGAACCCCGGGTGAAGGTGAAGATGCGGTGGAACAGCCCCCTCGTGTATCGTGTATCAACACATGAGAGATAATAAAAACACGTCTGAGTATTTTGACCGGTATACCCCAACCCACGTAGGCAGCACTGCGGCGTGCGCACCTCTTCAGCACCACCGGTGTGCCCGTCTGACAAACCATCCCTCAGGGAGAGAGAGGAGTGAGAGATCTGTGAAAAATTGGAAGACCCTGTTCTCTTCCTCGCCACAACACCCACGTGGGTAGGCCGTGTTCCAATCAACCCCCCCCGACAAGTAACCATGAATGGTGGTCGAGTAGATCATGTTGTGCGGGGTCGAGAACCCTCACTCCGCGCAAGGGGGATGATCGCACCACGTTGTGTTAAAATGATCAAGCATCCTCGAGGCAGTTACACAGTGCTTACAACTGTCTCTGGAAGTAAAAGCACCAGATAATAAAATTAAGTCATACGCAGCTGTCATCCGTACGCAAGGAAGTAAGCACAAGATGCCGAACACCCTTAGCAGGATGCAGCGCGCCCTTCATGCGACTCGCCGAATACCTCACGGCGCTTCGCGCTTGGTGATGTGAGAGCCTGGTCCGGTGAGAACCCGGCGTGCTCCGTCCCGGCTTTGTAGGGATGCGAGGTCAATGGTCAAACGACTACGGCATGCACGACTATGAGTACACCCCCCCCAACCCCACCCCACCAAAAATACTACACATACAGGCGTCGCAGGCGGACAGGACGACGAAGATACACCCCGACCTCCGCCGCCGGGCAGACCGGTTCTCGAGGGAGATATTTCCGGCCCTGAGAAACACGGGGCTGGGCGGCTTGAGTGTCGGCGGCTCTGCGCGAGCCCTTTCAGGTGGGGTCGCGGAAGAGGGCGATGGTGGCTCGGTGTTACCGCCGTCCGACTCTCCGCTTTCCTCTAGCGGCAGCGGCAGCGGCCGGGGCGGCGGCGGCGGCGGCGGCGGCGGCGGCAGGAGCGGTGAAGGGAGCGGAAACGGCGCTGCCCCCGGAGGAAGAAGAGCAAGACGAAGACTAGCAGGGACGGCGGCGGCGGTTGCGGGGGAAGGGTGGGGGGAAGGGGAAGGGCTGGTGGGCGCCGGGTTGGGGGACGTGCAGCTCGCGTGGGACTTCGTGACCGCCTCGGAGGGGGGCCAGCTCGGCGTGCTGCGGTCGATGAGGGAGACCTCGAAGGCCTGGCTGGAGGCTGCTCTAACGTCGACGGGACCGACATCGGCGAAGCTGCCGCCGCGGCATCTTCGGGAGAGTGTTGACCTCAGCGGAGGCATTCCGGCAGGGGTCGCCGGGCATCGAGACAGAGACAGAGGAGGTTTTAGTGGAAGCGAGGGGAGCGGTAGTGGCAGAGAAGGAGGCCGGCGGCGGCGCGTGACGTCGGACGGGCAGCAGCCGGCGTCGGCGGCGCTGTACCGGGTGGTGTCGGTGGAGGAGTCCGCCGACTACAACAACGACGGCGACGACGACGGCGGGGGTTTTAACGCCGAGCACCCCGCGATCGTGCGGACGGTCTGGGGAAGGCTGCGGGCCCCGGCGTTCACGTCCCCGTCCTCTCGCGGCGCCGGCCTAGAGACAACGCCTACCACAACGACGGCCAACAACAACGACGACGTCAGCAAGAACGACGCCAACTACGACAACGACAACAACGACAACAACAGCAACAACAACAATGGCGCCGCCGCATCTGCCGGCGCCACCCTCGAGGTAGGGTTCGTCGTCAGAGTCCCGCGCTGCGTGGCCCTCGGGCGGAAGCGGCCGGCCGCTCTCGTGCAGTACGGCCACGGGCTGTTCGGCGACCGCGCCGAGGTGGAAGACGGCTTCCTCGACTTGATGGCGGAGAGGGGGGCCTGGGTCCTGGTCGCCGCCGACTGGAGGGGGATGTCGCGCATCGACCTTGCCGTGGTGGCAAGGGCGCTGGTGTCGGCGCCGGAGCTGCTGCTTGCGGGAACGCCGGAGGACCTTATGCAGGTGTGCTAGACAGGATCACTGTTGCGTGTGTGTGTTTTTTGTTATTGGCATCGACCGCGCTAACCGACTGACCAATGAAAAGGCGTCAGTCTCAGTGGGGATGCGTGTTGTGTGCGTGTTCTTTGTTGTTAGCGTCGACCGCGCTCACCGGCTGACCAATGGAAAGACACCAGTCTCAGTGCGGTTGTATATGTGTGCTGTTGGGGAGGGCACCGGGCGGGACTGCGGCTGTGTGGCCTTTCGATTGGTAACTTGGTTGACTGTTTGCCCACCCGGCAAGAGTAGACACGGTGAATTTTTGTCAACCCTCAACTCGTTTTCGCTCCGGTAGAGCGGGAGATACTATACGGAAGGGATCGTCAGGGAAGACCAGTAGATCCAAGAGAGAAAGGGTTCCTCCCACAAAACTCCGTGCTGAGCGTCCTCTCGATCGACAGCCTGGTTTGCTTGTAGGGCAGCAGCTAGTTTGTAGAACAGCAGTCGCGATGGTGAACAACAACATTCTACCACACGACAGTAAAGCACGGCGTCGAAAAAGCCGCAATGCCTTGAAAATACCAGGGCTTCGTGAACCAAGAGGCCGCGCTCACCGTGGTGTCACGGCGCCTGGGAGACTTCCTCGGCGACCGCGCGACCCCGCTGTCGGAGGAGGAGGCGCGGGCCGTGCCCCTGGCGTTCTACGGGATATCGCAGGGGGCGATCCTGGGTGCCGGCTACACGGAGTTCTCCTCCTTGGTGAGAGGAGGCGTTTTTTTGGCTACACGGAGTTCTCCTCCTTGGTGAAAGGGGGCGTTTTGTTTGTTAAACGGCTAAAATGAGTGGTTTTCCTTGATGAGAGGAGGCGTTTTTTTGGCTACACGGAGTTCTCCTCCTTGGTGAGAGGAGGCGTTTTGTTTGTTAAGCGGCTAAAATGAGGCATCTTCCTTGACGAGAGGAGGCGTTTTTTTTTTAAACGGCTGCACGGAGTTTTCCTCCTTGGTTGAGTTTTTTTTTTTTTTTAATGGCCTACACGGAGTTTTTTTCCTTCGTGAGGAGGGGCTTTTGTTTTTTTTAAACAGGTATGGGGGGGAGGGGGGGGGGCGTACTCTTATGTTTTGCATGCCTTAGCGGTTAGACCATTGACCCACGCGTCCTCGAGAGGACGGAGCATTGTTCCCACAGGACCGATCACCGATGGCCAATTCGTTCCTTCGCGGGGGGGGGGGGGGGACAAACCGCGTCCGTGTCTATCGCCCTTGCAAGGTGCTCCTTCCTCTCTCCTCGCACGGCAAAATTTTCCATTCTAACCCCCCAACCCCCCCCCCTGGGTGTTTCCCATGGGGGTTGGGTTTTGGTCGTTGGGAAAGGAGGTTGTAAAACAAGCCGCCCCCCCCCCCGGTGTTTGCCATCGGGGTTTGGGTTTTCGTCGCTTGGCAACGACGTTGTAAAACAAGCCCCCCCCTCGGTGTTTGCCATCGGGATTGGGTTTTCGTCGCTTGGCAACGACGTTGTAAAACAAGCCAATTCACTTCGTGAACTCGGCAACCAGGTTACCGTTTTTTTTTTTTTACCTCGTTTTTTTTTTTTGGCGGTAACCATAATGGTGGTCGAGTAGATCATGTTGTGCGGGGTCGAGAAACCTCACTCCGCGCAACGGGGGATGATCGCACCACGTTGTGTTAAAATGGTCAAGCATCCTCGAGGCAGTTACACAGTGCTTACAACTGTCTCTGGAAGTAAAAGCACCAGAAAATATATTAAGTCATACGTAGCTGTCATCCGTACGCAAGGAAGTAAGCACAAGATGCCGAACACCCTTAGCAGGATGCAGCTCACCCTTCATGCGACTCGCCAAATACCTCACGGCGCTTCGCGCTTGGTGATGTGAGAGCCTGGTCCGGTGAGAACCCGGCGTGCTCCGTCCCGGCTTTGTAGGGATGCGAGGTCAATGGTCAAACGACTACGGCATGCACGACTATGAGTACCCCCCCCCCCCCCCCCCCCCTCCAAGCTGGCAATGGGCTAGCCGCTAAGGCATGCAAAGCATGAGTACGCCAGGTTGTGATATATAACCCGTTGGTAGTTTCTATTGTGGCAAGTTTCCGGCAACGTTTTGAGAGTATCCGGTGTTGAAGTGATGGAGAGAGACGCTGGGCGAGCTCGGCGGTTGCTTCGACGAATCCAAGACCCGTTTTCCCTTTGTCCCTGCTGTGCGGTTAGCGACGAGGGTGCACTCGTATCACTTTTTGAAGTGTTTTTTACCGTTTTAGATACGGCGTTATTTACGCCGGTTGTTGTGAGCACTCGTCTATCCTCGTCCTTCTCACGTTTCCCCGTTCTTGCGCAAGCCGTTCTTCACGACCGTTCTTGTTAGCACTGATCAATCTTAGGCCTTGTCCTTGTCACGTTGTGTTTTATTGTGGTTTTGCGATTGATTGTAAAGATCGCGTTATTCGCGCCGGTTTTACTGTGAGCACTGATCCATCCTAATCCTGACCCCTCCTCTCGCGTTTCGCCGTTCGTGGTGGCACCTGTTGTAGGTACCCGACGACGACACCCCGCCGCCGTGGGGCTGGGTGCACATGTGCGTCCGCCACGACCCGGACGCCGAGCAGCAGGTGCTCGAGTTCGTCGAGACCGGCTGCGTCGTGAACTTCTGCCGCGGCGCGTGCGAGCGGCCCTACTGCCGGCGAGCGTGAGAGACGACGACGACGACAACGCGCGGGGATGGCGGGACCCCCAAAAACCGGCCAATGATGACCGTGGATTGCGCGCGCACGCGCGAACATTCGTCCCGAAGCATGCGCTGCGGGTGCCTCTTTAGGTTTAGACTGATTCTTGGTCCGCTGGGATTCGAAAGGATCGTCTTTCTGAGACTTGTCAGATCCATCTGCGTTTTGGGTTTTTACTTTCGGCCCGAAGACGGATGCTCTTCTCTGTCCGGGGCAGTGTTATACGGTAGCAGCGAATTTTTGAGGGCATTGCGGCGGTGTAAGCGTTGCACAGAACCGGCTTCTTTTAAACACGCTTTGCGAACGTGTGGATGAAGGCGACACGAACAAAGACAGTACGCCAACGGTACGACTACACACGGATGGAAAAAATGGTTGGGGGGGTCGTGATGTGTTGGATGCTGTATGTTTTTTTTCGGGGGTGACAATGAACGGAGGTTGGGGCTCGCCGCTTCGCCGGGGGGGCATAGAAACACTGACCAATGGGACTCGTTCCTCGTGTTTTCCTGCTGTAATGATTGCGCACGCAAAGCACACGATGACGTGTGTTGCCGCCGTGAGGTGTGTGTGTGTGTGCGGTGGTAGAAGCACTGACCAATGAGATCGCTTTACCGCGTTTTTCCTGTTTGTGGTTGCGCATGCAAGCACACACGTGGTTGTGTGTATGCGTGTGTGTATTGTCGCCGTTAGGGCGGGCGTGGGTCGGCGAGTGCATCGCGAAAATCACGCCGCTCGGGTATCATTGCCGATCCTGATCCTCATGATGGGTTCCTGACGGACGACCCTCTCTCTCTGACCTGCTTTCGACCGTCCTTCTCGGCAGCTTCTTAGCGGGAGCGAGAACACTTTCCCCCCCCCGAAAAACAACCGCATCGTGTTACGCTTTCTTAGCGCCCTGGAAACCTCGTGCGGTTTATAGAGGTGCTCGGTAGTTTTTTATGCAGGTTTCCTCACAGCAGAGAGGGTGCCAAGAAAAATTCGATCCCGCGAGAACATCCGCACGTTTCGCTTCGTTTCAAAGAACGTCTACAGTAGCAAACCGCGTGAAGGTCACATTGTGTCTTTAAGTCACTCGGAGACGCGTGAGCAAAGAGGGCACTTCCGTCCATATTATGCCATCTATTTATCTATGCAAGGCGTTCGATTCACCGATGGCAACAAACACAAGCAACGATGCCCGCTAGCTCAAACAGCTAGATACTAATCAGCTTGCCGACGCGCTAACGTTGACATTCCGTCGACGTCCGCTCCAAAATCGAATGAGACCATATCGAGGTCTCGACACCAACGATGGGCTGCTAGGAACCATTGTATGTGCTTCTCTTTTATTCTGCGACCAGCAATTGGTCAACTGAGGGTGACTTGTTTCCTCTTGAAGTTTCCCGTCCACAAACCATTTTTTCATGCAACGAAAATGGGGACAGCATGGAGACTTAAGGCCTACGTACACCAACTCGCTGCCTAACACAGGTGCACACGTACACACAACACATCCATACGTGCCGCTCGCCACACACTGCAGCCACTCGCACTTTCTCATGGATTTTCTGATGGATAAACAACACCTAGTACATGCCCGACGCGCCTGGCTGAACGACAAAAATGCCGAGCCCATCTCAAAACAAAAAGTAACCTAGTGCTCCAGCTAGTCAAACATAGCCCCCTCTACCAGTAGCTACGTTGCGGCGAAAAAATCCGGTCTTCTCGATCACGGACGCGTTTTCGAGCCCTTAGCGTCAAACCTCCCCGCTGTTGCAGCTGGCTACCGGGGTACAAACGGGTGAACTTTCCGACCTGTTAGGCGCTCCCCCCCCTGAGGTTCCGGCTTCTGCGGCTGCTGCCGGTGCGCGGGGGGTACTCATTCGAGGAAATAGCTCACTTTCAGGCTCTTCCCGCCTGAGGTTGTGGCTGAGGCTTCTGCGGCTGCGGCTGCGAGGAAGCGGGGTTAACGTCTGTGCTCCTCCCGTTAGTGTTGCCGGCCGCGATGTCGTCGGCGTCACCGTTGGCGATGTCCGCCACCGTCGGCGGCGTTACGCCCGCGTCCGCGTACTTGGTAACGCTCGCGTGGATGCTAAAAGGGTTGACCTGCGCGGAGAAGGCATAGTGTATGCCACGAGCGACAGACGTTGGGAACGTAAGACCCGAGGACAAGGCATACCATGCCACAAGTGAAACATGTTGGGAACGTAGACGTTTGGATAAGATGACGCTACCGCGGAGGGAACGTCCACGGTAGAGGCTGCCTCGGGCGGGGGTTTCCTGCCGGAAGGGTAACACGGTAAGACGAATGATTCGTACACTCCAACGCTTTCAAGGCAGAAAACGAAAGAGAGACGATCCGATGAACAACAGACGACCCGTAGGCCGAAGGTTCGATTCCGCATTGGTTTGCCTGGTCGAAAGAAACCAAAAGGACGAGACCAGCAAGGGGAAGGCACCAATCGCAAGATCGGGGGGCGGGAGCTGGGCGTTGGTAGCATGCATGTAGCTCACCGCATCCTGCTTGA
Organism: Ectocarpus siliculosus; assembly: GCA_000310025.1. NCBI lineage: Eukaryota > Phaeophyceae > Ectocarpales > Ectocarpaceae > Ectocarpus > Ectocarpus siliculosus. Next base: position 108,825 of record FN648938.1, on the reverse strand, counting down.
ACTCCTGGTGCATGTCGGCGAAGGTGTGGTTGACGACGCAGTGGTTGGCCTCGTCCGCCCTTTTCGACAAGAAAGAAGGGCATAGCACGACGCAGGGAAATAGCAGGGGCATTAAGCTTCAAGCGTTACCACCACCACCAGTAGTAGCACTGACAGCAGCAGCAAGTTAAATTTTCTACATGGAGTTAAGACGTCCGTCAGGGCAGGGAACAGAACCAACAACACAGCGCGCATCATGCGGCACTTTTTTCTGTGCGGCATTCGGTCCGCGTGACACACGCGCCTAAAGTGGTGTGCAGAACCAACGACTAGTGCACATGGCCCTATGCCTGTGGCATCTGGTCCCGTCAGCCATGTTCCGAACTAATGAGGTAGGCTATTGTTTACCTGACGGCCAACACGAGGTCCCGGAACATGGCGTCATCCCCTAGCTTCCAGTAGCTCTTGGCCATGGCCGGCGCCGGCAGGTTGCTGAACAGAGGGAGCTTGTTGGCGTCGATGTCCTCCAGCAGCTGTGGATGAGAGACAGAGATTCGTGCGTTTGTGTTGGCCGTGGGTTTGATGCTCGACACACACAAGCGCATTCCACGTGGTACAAGGCATGGACGACGTTTTTGATAGCCGGCAGCATACGCACCCGTTACAACGCAAGGATCGGCGAGTCCAAAACCCCCGATCCTCCTCGGGATAGATAGGATAGGGAAAAGAAAATTGATCCACCTTTCGCTGAGTAGGAAGGAACGACTGGCCATCGGCAGCTACTACCACAACGGATGGATGTGGTTAATGACCCCTTACCACCGTGTAGGTGTGCACGGCCTCCTCCTCGATGTAGCCCACGAAACGGTGGCAAGCCTTGGGACTGATGAGGTACGACAAAAAGAAGGCGTTGTACATGACCCCCTGGGAGATCATCACCGCGAAGCGGAAGACAGGGCCGGGCTGCTTGAGCTTGAGGAAGGTCAGCAGGTGCATCCGCTCATTCTCGGCCTCCTCCAGCAGCGTGTGGATCCACCCGTGGTCCCTGCGCGCACGTTTGCCGGTGTGAGGTGCCACAGCAGCACGTACGGTAGAAAAAGATATCCCGTAGAGCACACATACTGAATGAAGTATAGATTCGGGTATGTTGGGGTTGGAGTTCGGGTTGGGGTTGGGGATACGGTCTGCGTGACCCCTGCCTGGTATTTTTTCGTGACAACCTGACTCTCTTTGCGTAGGCACAGCCCCAGGAGATCCGCTTTCGATGAAAACCCCTCTCTCTGTTTGTTCGCCGTCGAGACTAATGAGTAGCTAAAAAAATAGAGCGTGTGGAAGAGAGTGACAAAGTTGGGAAGACACCTTCCGCGAGCCATCTGTGCGTTTTGACCCCTGGGACTAACTGGAGCTCTGGTGGTCAGCCTTCTCCGCGGTCAGGGATCCCGTCGAATCATCAAACAACGTATCCCCTGCCGGTACGTTGATTTCTTCTGTGGAGCTGTCTACTTCTTCCGATTGGGCAGCCGGGCGGCAACGCCAAAAACACAAATACACACAAGATGCAAAGACAACAACAACACACAAACAGGCATTCCGAGTACCCGCACGCACGAGAGCACGCTGTACCTGCGCATGCGGCGGAGGGATGTGAGGTGCCGGAGCGTGCCCGCGACCATTCCGGGGATGCCCGCCACCGTCTCGAGGAAGATGACGCGGTTCAGGTCTGTTACACACAAGGAAACAAACAAGGGTCAACATGATTGGACAGGAGAAACCAAGCGGCGCGCTAAGAACGGGAGCGGTGGGGGGTGAATGAGGCAGTGGGGGTCCACAGTTCAACACGAAGGGACAGGAGAACGCGAGCGATGCAGATGACGACGGGCACGAAGAGCGGGAGGGGTCAACTCATGCAAATGCATGCCGTAGTCGTGAGGCCATTAGCCCCGCATCCCTACAACGCCGGGAAAGAGCGAAATTCCGGGTTTTCGCCGGCCCGGGGTGGGGTGGGTGGGGGGGGTTCGAGGTTTTCGCCTGCCGGAGAGGCCACAAAGAATCGGTACATGAATCGCGAGAGAGAGACAGAGAATACACCACTTGGGGTTGGGGTGCGGCGACATACCGCCCTGGTGGAAGGGGGGTCTTGCACGCGTCAGCAGGTCACACAGAAGGTCGTCGAGCTCGGAATGCTAACCCTATTCAGAAGCACTGCCCTGTACAGGTTTGACTGCATGAAACATCATCGCGCACCACCGTTGTCGCCCGAGAATACGCCGTCTGGGGCTCATAATGTCCGGAGTATGGAAGGGTGTTTCGAGCGGGGGGGGTTGCGGTTCTCAGTTTCATGCCCGGAAGCGGGAGCACCACTCGCAAGAAGCACGGCGACAATAAAACACCCGGGCTCGTGTAGGTACACGCGCGTAGGTCTCGGAGAGGGGGGTGTTCGTTTAACCTACTATATAGCTCAGTTTCGTTTTTCTTCACATGCCTTATTGCTGACACTAGTTACTACAAGCTGCCCCCATCCCGCCCGAGGACCTATCTACTGCGGTGGCCGGCCGTGTGTCCGACTGGAGCAGATGTCCCCGTCGGAAGTACAAGGCGGTCAGAGCTCTCCGTCGTGCATGGAGAGCCGGAGAAACGCGGCGTGTTCCGCCCCCGTCAGTCGTTCGGTTCCACGCACCACGGGGTAGCTGTGGCTGCTTTGCCGACCAGCGCGAGACACCGTGCCAGCAGAAGACAGGGGCCCCGCAGACCTGACCCTTGTTGGGTGGGAAGTTTTTTTTCGCCTGAGGTCTCTTGTTGTTTTTTGCGAATATACTTCACAGCAACTCGATGGCTGCGGTAGTGAAGTCAAGGAGCGAAGAGGCAGGATATTAATGGTCTCTCGGAAGCACAAGCGTTCTGGTTTATTGCGTTCCCCCTTGTGGTATGTATGTGGTTGTCGGGTCTGCTAAGCCGGATTGTTATGACGTCGACGGTGGGATTGTTCTCGAAAACCACGGAGGGCTTGGAACAAACAATCGTAAACCCCTGTGATAAGGCCGAGGTGTGTGACGCACACACGGTGGTCACACACCGCGTACACTCTTTGTAGGGTGTTGCATACCCGCTCTTCACGGGTGTCACTTCTGGATTGCCTGACCGCAAGAACTCAGAATTGACTTTGAGCTGAACTACTGTTGCGAACTCACATTTATGCTCGTCGATGACGCCCGTCTTGAAGCCGGCCAGCACGTCAAAGAACCAGCGCAGAGCCCTCACCCCGCGGAGCGCGATATGGTCCACGGCCTCCTCCGGGTCCTTGTGGGTCGGCTGTTTCGGCGAATGTGCGATGTCCGAGGAACGGTCGCGGGTTAGAGGCCCTGGTCGTTTCGTTTCCGTTTCCTCGTTCCCAGAGCGGCCAGCTGCCACAGCAAAAAGCTCGTCGCGAAACATGATGACCAACACTCTTCCAGAGCAGCAATCTATATACAGTATAGGGTAGGTATGTTGTTGGTTCCGTTTTGTATTTTGGATCTTCACAGGTTTGGATTTTCAGGTTTGGGGACGCAATACTTCTATATATTTAGCCAAAAGTTGGTAGAATTTCGTCGAACGTGTGTCGTCCCTCCCGTCTGCTGCCTATCGGCCCTGTCCCCCGTCTTCCGACCTCTCTCCGTCTCACCTTAATGCTATTGACCTCTTCGGCCGACCAGATCTCGTGAGGCATGGACCACTCCTTCCCCTTCTTCCCTTTCCCGCCGCTGCTGCGGCCACCGCCTTCGCTCGAAACGCTGCTGTTCTTGGGCGAGCCCATGCCGAGCGGGTGTTTCGTGGGCGTCGCCCTGAAGTGAACCTGTGGGTTTGCCCGATGTTAAAGGGCACACAGGTGATTTAACATTGACACACAAGATGTCGAATCCATACTGGCCCACCTGCGCATTACACAGCAGTACCGCCTCCTCGTTTCACCGTGCACAAAAAAAATTACCCCAGCAGAACTTGATGTGAATGATTTTGATGATGTGCATTGTTTGGCGGTTGGTCTGAGCTTTCGTTTTCCGTGTTCTTTTGCGCTGTGCCATCTGCGACTGCTCGAGCGGGTGCTTTAGCTGCGTGGGTCTGAGGCCGTTAACAAAACGCTCCGTCTTTGGTAACCCATGCATACGTTCGGTTCGGAGTGAAATGTTTCGTCGAATGTTGAGACTTCCGTAGTATAGAAATACTGCTCTCGAGAGACGAGCTAGAACCTGCTTTGAATAGTGACCCATGCTTGGTCTGTACTCGCCAGAGTGGAATCTGAAGGAGCACCAGGCAGGGATGCGGCCTCCCTTACACATCCGCGCGCGCTTCGTATCACACAATATTTGTACAAGGAGAGGTGGATGTGGTCTGCAAGCAAAAACCCGCTGAAACCCCGCAACGGCTGGTGGTAATGGATTCATGTTGTCGATACCTGAGAGCGATCTCCAGGTCGAATCTTCTCCTCCTCCAAGCCCTTCCCGATTTCCTTCTTTGTTGCGAATTCCCTCCGCGTGGTCCTGACTGTCCCGCCGAGTTGCCGATTCGCGTCGTCAGCAGCTTCGGACGAGGAAGAGAAAAAACGGTGCTGATGATTGTCGCAGGATATCACCATCCCGGTGGCGAGCTGGCGGCGGAACTCAGGGGTTAGCCGCAGAGCCAAGCGACTCGTCGTTCCGCGTAGCATGGTTGTGTATGTCTTCTTGGTGACTTAGACTTTTGCTGATGATGTGTGCTCGTGAAGTATTGTGGACAGAGGGGGTGGCGTGGCGAGCAGAAAAATGGGGCGCGAATATTTGCAATCCATGGATTATAAAAGAGAACCACAGTCCAAACATCCGGACGGATCGAAACCCCGGGAAACCGCCCGGAGTGTCCCCGAAGAGGTTCTCCTCTCTCCCTCTCAAATTCAATATTATCTCGGAGCCTGGATCTAACGCCCGTTGTCTTCGGAAGCAGAGCTCTCGTCTGCAGCAACAGCCTCAACAGTCCATACTGCCATACTGGCACATATTTCACGCCAAGGCCACCCTTCGCACCCGGGATGCCCAGGAGACGCTAGGCCTCAGAGGAACAGGAGGACACGACGACACACAACGCCCCGTACTTAGAGGAGTGCTCGTCTCTCTCTGTGTGTGTGTCTATCCGCGTGTGGTGCTGCTGTTGTTGTGCGTTTCTGCTGCTGCAAGCAATTGTTGCTGTAGATTTTGTGAACTACATACAGCAGTATTCTTTTTTTGGTAGATATAACCTGCTGCACGGTGCTGCCGTGATGGATGTCAGTCATCATGGGGCCGTCAAAATCTGTAGGCATCGTTTAGTTCGCACACCGCAGGCCCGCTCAACAAACTCGAGACGCGGCTCACACGGTTTTCTTCGCAGAGCACACAGGTCGACAAGCACAGATAGACGCAGAAAAAAACAAAACAGAACAATCAATATCCAACAGCGATTTGATGATAGACTGACCCCCACCAAAAAAATGAAAGGACCTGGATATGACCCCAACACGGCAAAAAAGGGGGCGGAAGAAAGAAAAGAAAAGGAAATGGAACAAAAGAAATAAAAACAGGACAGGAACCAGATGGCCCCATCGAACGCTACACCGCAACAACCAAATAGACATACAAACACAAAATCGACAACATCACAGACGGCGATCGGCGCAAAAACGCCGAAGCGAAAAATAAACAACACACCGAGCCTTGACCTGCCGCCGGGGCGGGGACAAAACATCGTTCAGGCATATGCCCCGGTGACGTCGTAAACCTAGGGCCGCGTACCGCTACTCACGTACCCCAAAGTATGCAACACCGAAACTAGAGTTGGGACCCCGAAGTCGCGGCTCTCTTGCTACCCCCTCTTGTGTATCTTTCTGCAGCGCCAGGTCGTCTTTTATTACTTGTCCTAGCGGGCAGGCGAACAGTTCCAGGGTTGGCCATGAAGAGAGCCGCCCCCCGCCCTCCCGTCGTTGTAGTTCCTACCCCGCCTGCTTGCACATTGACCATCGTCAGAAATTGGTCCACGAGGGCTACGGCGACTGTCGGTGAAAAGCGATCAGACAAAATACTCGCGGCTTGCCCGAGCTTCTTCGTTACGTCGGCGTACAACACTTGTCTATCCTGGTCCGTGGGCCCCTTCTCCTTCAAGTCCAACAGGACCGTCTGCACCGTCTGGCTGCTCCCAACGAAAGACTTCCATCTCCCGCTGCATCCCCCCACCCCCTCTCCCTCTCCCTCTCCCGCCGCCTCCGTCCACTTCTCTCGCAGCGTGGCGGTTGGATACCACCCACCGAGGGCGGGCGACATCCGGCCAGTCCTGCTGCGGTGTTCCCCTCGCCTTTTCCGTCAGCCAGTGCTCGTGCAGGAGGCCTACGTGGAATCTGAATCGGGGGCTGTACATCATCGCCGCCCACACATGGCGACAAAATAGCCTGAGAGTTTGGAGTGTGCGGCACTGGCAGAGATGGCTACCGTCGGAAAAGAGCAAGACGAGGTAGTCGAAGGCCTTGTCATCACGCTGCTCGTGAATCCCGAAGACGTAAATGGCGTCGCAAAGCTTGTCCTCGATGTACTCGAACGTGCGCCCCGAAGCTGCCGCGCGTTCTGGTCCATCCACCTCCCCACCACCCATCTGGCAAAACGTGATGGCCGCGGTCATCTCTTGCTCCATGAACCGCCGCGGCCAGCCCGCGATGGAGAACTCGCAGGACTCGAGCACACTCTTGAAAGCGGTCGCTGGTGGAGCCGCCATCCGATTAGGCGGCAGATGGTCGATTGCGTCACGCAGCATGGCGGCATCCTTCTGGGAACAGATGATGCCCGAAAAGTACTTCGCCACGTCCAAAAGCGAGGAGCGCGAGTTGCACCTATCCCTGATGAGGGCGTTTTGGCCTGTTGTGTGTGCGGCGGACAAACACGCAAGAAGCGACACACAAACCAAACCGTAGGTTAGTGATTGGTGTCATCAGACATCGTTGAAGTCGCAGTACGCCAAACGACTGAAAGAGAAGCCTATGACTTGACGCACCCATCGCCACAGATGTATGTACACGTGAGCCGGACGATCGCAGTGCACCGACCAAGAACATCAATCCCGAACAACAGGGGCCGGACAACAGCCACATGTTTCGAAGAGGTCGTAAACATTAGCGTCATGTAGGGAGTTGTTTACTGGTCATCCACTGACGGCGTACGATAAATTCGTCCAGAAGCACTCACCAATGGCATAGTAAATAGGGGGCAAGGAAGATAGCCGCCCCCAACCCCTACAGACGTAGAAAAACTCCCAAAAACAACGACAACGCTATATGCGCTGTCGTTCTCGAACAAAACGCTCATGATGGCAGATGACGCATACACGCACCTTCAACTCTTGATGTCGTCCACGAACCCACGGAGAACACCAGGGGCGACACATATTCCGCCCACCGTGCACGGTCGTCATATACTACTTGCATGTACTTCTCCGCCTTCGGGTACTTTTCGATGAGGGCGTTGAACTTCCGTTCGAACTTCGCCAATGACAGCTGCTGACGCACACACCTGAACTCGTCCATGAAAGGCTGCGGAAAACACAAACGACGTGGGCCGGGTGGGTGTTGCGTGAGTTGGGGCCTTTGCGATATGGGCTACCCGGTCTGTACGATTGACTGCCACCAACAACCCCGTACACTTCGTTAGCGCTAAGGCGAGACGAGGAGAGGGTTGAAAAAACTCAGCGACATACCATTGGTGCTTACAACCTGCTGCTGCTGCTGCTGCTTTTTCTGTGTGCACTGGACGTCGTGAGGTATGTTTCCGTCGAAGCCGAGGTCGTCTCCGCATCACGGTCTACGCAGAGACGCTGGATATCACTCTTCCAAGTAGGCGACACTGATCCATGACAACGCACCAACTCGCACAGGGGATACAAGCGGGAGTGGGGGAGGGGGGCTAGAGTGGGCAGCGTACGTCGCGCGACCAGGACAATACGAGAGGCCAGACTAACCACGCCAACACACACAGTAGAGCGCACCTTCATGTACCCACCAAGGACTTTAGCGAGGGCCTTGATAACGTTCTGGTTGAGGTGCCATAAATTGCGCCTCGCCAGCGCGTCCGGGAACACCTCTCGCACCGCCGCCGTCATCGCCGCGTCCGCGTCCTGGATGAAGGTATCCGGCTGCTTCCCGCGAGACTCCAACGCACTCTTCAACATCCACAGGAAAGTGTCCGTTGTGGTGTCGGCCGTTATGCTTTGGCCGACGATCCGCGTCCGATACTCCGAATCGACGACAGCGAGCACACCGAGAGGCATACGGTATCTGTTCTTGACAGCGGTGTCGTCGTAGAGCGCAACGTGACCGTACCGATTCCAAAGCGCCACCTGCGTATTCGGAGCATGACGTCGAAGGGGATCGAGAGCACTTAATTGTGGGTGTGACGTGTGTTGGACGCGTCACAACGCACCCCCACCCTTGCCTACGGCGTGCTTTCGGTCAGACGTCCTACATTTGCGGACGGCGAAGCGGTACGTGCGAGATGCTAAAATGAAAGCAAACCTTCCGGCTGGGGAATATTCGTATGGGGCACAACGACCGGCGACCTACCTGCTCTCTCGTTTGCCACCAGATGTGCGTCAGGCGGCCGCTGTCATCCATCTTGATCTCGCACACTCCGCCGTCGGCCGTCGCGGCCATGACCTGAAATTGCAACATGTTAAGCGCCCGGAAACATCGAGGGCATCAGCGCAAAACCACGACGACGGCACGGCACACATTTTTTACCTCCAACATTTCTTGGTTTGGTGTCATGGGGCATATATTCTCCCGGTTGTCACCTGCGATCGTATGTGTCTTGTCGCCCGGATACCGCCTTGAGCAAAACCCAACATCCCACACACAAACAAGAGAGGCAACAGTCTCAACGGACACATGGACACACCTCTTCGTACGCATCGGCAGCATCTCTCGGCTTCTCCGCCCCGTGCACAATGGCAGCTGCGTTCTGCACCGCGCGCTTGTTGATGTCGATGTCGCTGTCCTCGTGCAACGCCTTCATTGCTTTCGTCACCTCTTTTGGCTTCATCCCATGACCTGCGCCGTATGGGAGAGCCGGGAGCACAAAAATAAGTGGCGTGTCACAGACAAACAGGGTAACAATGTGGAGGCGACAGCAGTACCACGCTTCAGGGGGCGTTCGTCATGCGGCATCATGACTACCAACCATGACAAACCGTGGGATACGACGGGAGCCACTGTAGACCTACTCCAACGAGTTCAATCTTCCTTGCCCCATATTTGATTCACAAGACAAGACAAATGAAACGTTTCGCCGTCCACCGCTGAGTACACGAAAACAGCGAACCGAACGTGCACGCGTTGAAAGGCACGAGGTGCAGCACAGCAGGGACAATCAATTGGCGTGCTACACCCACGGAAACAATGGCAGGGCCTCTACAGGGAGCCTTGATGTGGACCGGGGGAATGCCAGATACCGGTGCTCTTTTCATGGGGCCAAGGGGAACAGCAGCAGCAACATCAAGTAAAGCACACAAAAAAACATTGTGGGTGTCACGCCGAACGGCACGTGTCAAGCACCAACCCGTCTCGCCTGCGTTTCCGGCGGGGGGCTGGTGGTCAATGTCTGCTGCTGTTGTTGCTGTACGGGGGTGGGCTTGTACAGGGTAGCCCGCAAAACCTCCGGCGGCCCCAGCATCGGGAGCACCCACAGGGGCCGGAGTTCCCAACGGCAGACCAGTGCGAGGTGAAAGCATGGCCTGCAACCGCACGCGAAACCCACCACGCGGCGGAATGGAAGGACACCATGTCAACGTTTGATCACAAGACAAGACAAATGAAACGTTTCGCCGTCCACCGCTGAGTACACGAAAACAGCGAACCGTACGTGCACGCGTTGAAAGGCACGAGGTACAGCACAGCAGCGACAATCCACTGGCGTGCTACACCCACGGAACAAACATTGCCGGTGTCACGTCGAACCGCACTTGTCAAACATCAACCCGTCTCGCCTGCGTTTCCGGCGGAGGGCTGGTGGTCAATATCTGCTGCTGTTGTTGCTGTACGGGGTGGGCTTGTACAGGGTAGCCCGCAAAGGCTCCCGCAGCGCCAGCATGACGAGCACCGTAAGAGGCCGACAGAGCAGCACTGGATGGAAGCATTCCTAGCAATGACACTACCGCACGGCAGGCCACGGGTCCCACGACGCGAACATGGAGGGTAGACACATGAAGTTAAGGGGTTGGGCAAGTGCGTGCACAATGCCTGCACCTCTACCAGCCCAGCACTGCTGTAGCACCACCATACAGCCGAGCAGCCAGAAGAAAAGACTCCGGACTATACGGCAAGGACAACAGGCAGGGCCTGGCCTGGCCTGACCACACCAGTGCAGGCACATGATCACCAACGTACGTACGACGGCAACAACAGGTACAGAGCAGCATCGACACGTGGGACAGCATGAGGGAGGCTGCAACACAGGAGACAGACCAACACACACATGGCGCTGGTGCGGGTGCGGCCGTTGCTATTTTATTTCCAAAAAAAACATCACAGAGAGGGTGAGGGTGAGGCACAGACACAGAGGATGCACGGACGCCTGTCGGGACGGGATCTCACCAGTTATCGTTGTGTGTTGTCTCCTCGTCTTCCCCCAGCGTGCGGGTGCGTGTCGCCGCCTTCAGACGGCTCTCCGCAGCCGTGATTATCGCTGCTTTTATAGGAGAGGGAGAAGAACCTATTGGGGGACACTCCGGGCGG
>FN648938.1:62483-82468 GCA_000310025.1 Ectocarpus siliculosus | reverse complement strand
GGGGGTGGGGGGGGGGGGGGGGGCGTACTCTTATGCTTTGCATGCCTTAGCGGTTAGACCATTGACCACGCGTCCTCGAGAGGACGGAGCATTGTTCCCACAGGACCGATCACCGATGGCCAATCGTTCCTTCCTACTTTGCCAAAGGTGGCTCAAAAATGTCTTCCCTAGTCTGTCTATCCTACCGATGTCACTTCCCGCCTTTTCAAACCACTTCCTACTCCCCAGTACCGCTACCGTCCTCTCCTCTCTATTCCATGCCTCAAACATCTCCCTGTATGTCCCTTGTATTCTTCCCAGCTCAATCATGTACACTTCCCTCTCCTTTTCGTACCACGGACATTCCGCGACTACATGAACACTGTCTTCGCATTCGAAGCCGCAATCACATTTGAACTTGTCGTCTTCGTCGTCTACCGTCCTATGTCTTCGTCGACGTTCGCGAAGGCCTATGTCCCCGGTCCTGAATTTGACCTTAAGCTTTGTCCCTGCATCCATTGGTCCATGTAGGTAATCCTTGAACCCTATTCCTTCTTTCAACATTCCGTACACTTCTAGACCCTCCTTATCCTTGGATTCTTTCCTTAGATTCTGTTCTTCTCTGTCGGCACAAGCAACAGATATCTTCTTCTTGAACCCCTGTAGACCCTCCGTTTCCAGCGTTTCATCTTCGTTGATGTCCAATCCCTTCCATACGTCCTCTACAACCTTGACCCATTCCGTGGGTTGTCTACCCCTCTTTTTGTTTGCCCACTTCGCCTCCCATACTATTCTCGGCAACCTCTCCTCTCCCATCCCGCACATGCGGTACTGCCATGTCAGCTTCCTTACGTCTCTTCCCGACCGTAGGGATTGGATCCCCAATTCTGCCCTGACTGCTGCATTACTTGTGCGCTTGGAGCATCCTAGGATGATTTTCGCTGCTTTCATCTGCGCCGCCTCGAGTTCTTTCACTACCTTCTTATTTCCTTCCCATACTTCTCCGGCGTACTCCAGCGGCGGTAGGATTACGTTTTTCAAAACCGTCAATTTGGATGCGTGTATCAAGGGGGGGGGGGGGCGTACTCATTTGTTGCTTGCCGTAGTCATTTGACCATTGACCACGCGTCCCTTTCGAGACGGAGCACCTTTCCTACACCTACTAGAGACACCACCAACATTTGGGAGCTCTTTACGTTTCTGCCACAAACTCCACAAAAATTTCTTGCACATCTTGGGGGGGGGGTGGGGGACGTACTCTTATGCTTTGCATGCCTTAGCGGTTAGACCATTGACCACGCGTCCTCGAGAGGACGGAGCATTGTTCCCACAGGACCGATCACCGATGGCCAATCGTTCCTTCCTACTTTGCCAAAGGTGGCTCAAAAATGTCTTCCCTAGTTTGTCTATCCTACCGATGTCACTTCCCGCCTTTTCAAACCACTTCCTACTCCCCAGTACCGCTACCGTCCTCTCCTCTCTATTCCATGCCTCAAACATCTCCCTGTACGTCCCTTGTATTCTTCCCAGCTCAGTCATGTACACTTCCCTCTCCTCTTCGTACCACGGACATTCCGCGACTACATGAACACTGTCTTCGCATTCGAAGCCGCAATCGCATTTGAACTTGTCGTCTTCGTCGTCTACCGTCCTATGTCTTCGTCGACGTTCGCGAAGGCCTATGTCCCCGGTCCTGAATTTGATCTTAAGCTTTGTCCCTGCATCCATTGGTCCATGTAGGTAATCCTTGAACCCTATTCCTTCTTTCAACATTCCGTACAGTTCAAGACCCTCCTTATCGTTGGATTCTTTCCTTACATTCTGTTCTTCTCTGTCGGCACAAGCAACAGATATCTTCTTCTTGAACCCCTGTAGACCCTCCGTTTCCAGCGTTTCATCTTCGTCGATGTCCAATCCCTTCCATACGTCCTCTACAACCTTGACCCATTCCGTGGGTTGTCTACCCCTCTTTTTGTTTGCCCACTTCGCCTCCCATACTATTCTCGGCAACCTCTCCTCTCCCATCCCGCACATGCGATACTGGCATGTCAGCTTCCTTACGTCTCTTCCCGACCGTAGGGATTGGATCCCCAATTCTGCCCTGACTGCTGCATTAATTGTGCGCTTGGAGCATCCTAGGATGATTTTCGCTGCTTTCATCTGCGCCGCCTCGAGTTCTTTCACTACCTTCTTATTTCCTTCCCATACTTCTCCGGCGTACTCTAGCGGCGGTACGATTACGCTCTTCAAAACCGTCAGTTTGATGCGTGTATCAAGGTGCCGGTTTGCGAGTATTGGGTGCAGCTTCCCTGCTCGTGCTTTGCCCTTTTCCGCTACCTTGGACATGTGTGCATTCCACGAGCAATCTTTTGCGATCTCTACTCCGAGGTATGTGTACTGGTCCACTACTGCAATCTCCTCGATCCCCCACTTCCATCTATGTTCTACTGGTTCCTCCCTGCCCTCGTTGCATACCATGACGGCACTCTTCGCAACGTTGGCAGACAATCTCCACTTATCAGTAAACTTCTTCGCCGCGTCAATTTGCAGTTGCAGTCCCTCAGGGGTGTCCGACATACCAACAAAGTCATCCGCAAACAGCATTCCTGACACCGAAGTTTCCGTGTCCCCTACTTTTACTCCCTTCCGGACTGCTTCTACGACTTCCAACAGATCGTTGATGAACACCTGGAACAATGTTGGGGACAGCGTGCAACCTTGTGGGACCCCTTGCTCAATGTCGAAGAATTTAGACAGTTCTCCGTCTAGCATGACCGCGCTTTTCGTACACTCTGTCATCTTCTTCAGCACCCTCCACATTTTCCCCTTGATCCCGTACTTGGACAATTGTTTCCACAGCCCATTTCTCCATACGGTATCGTATGCCTTTTTCACGTCCAGGAAGAAGCAGTACGTCCGCTTTCCCGCCCTCTTTGGGGGAGGGGGGGGCGGGAGAAAACTGCGACCTCGGGGAGTGCTTCCGCAACAATGGCGACCAAATGCTAGGCCCCAGAAAACTGAATTTTCCCGGTTTGCCGGCGTATTCAACCCGCTGACACCTGAGGAATGCGCATAGAACCGGGGGGAAAGCGTTGTGGGTGTGTTGTCGATCAGCCGGCGTGTCGCGACACCCCCGGTAGTTTAGTCCCCGTCTATTATGGATTCTTGAGACCGAACTACTCTTCGCATGCTCCAGCTAAAGCCACAAGGAAAAGTATATGGGTTCCTCGGGGTGTGTGCTTTAAGTTCTCACGGTTTTTTGTGGAAGAAGTGGTCGGCGAACACATTGTCTTCGGACTGCGTCTTTTTCTTTTTTCGTCGGTAGCGTCTCCTCTCGGACACGAGTGCAGCTGCGACAGCGTTCACGACAGCCATTCGCTTACAGCTTCCCTGATTCTCGACTATCGAAAGGCCCTATCGAGGACATTCTTTTCGATTCCCCAACCCTTGTTTTTACCGAGATTCGGGGTGTCGTGCAGCGTGTGAACAACCTGTTTTTGGTGTTGTCTGCACAAGCAGTTGCCCGTACCCTGCCTCGTCGCCCGTCGCCTGTGTTTTTTGCCGATCCTTACACAACGAACCGTTTCCTTGGACACATGTATCGTCGGTGTTTTCTATGGCGTCACTCGCGCGCGTTTTTTTTTTCGTTTTTTTTCTTGCGATCCTTCTTGTGTCGCTGTTGCCCTGCCCCCCGACAGACTTCCCACGACAATTTCAGCGAGAGCACCGAGGAGGTGAAGGCCCTGACCCCCGAGGAGAAGGAGGCGAAGCTGGCGAGGATGAAGGCGATCATCGCCGAGAGGAGGGCAGCCAGAGGGGAGGAGGAGAAGGTCGACCACGTCAAGGTTCGTGTGTGGTCGTGTGCGTGTGCGCGGGTGTGTTTTGAATTAGCCCCAACTCGCGCTGTATGTGTTTTATTTTTTTATTTTTTGCATCGACCGCGCTAACCACTTGACCAGTAAACATCTAGATTTTGTGTGCATGTGTTTGTTATGTCATCGCATTCATTCTTGACGTCGGGGTTTTTGTCACCTTTGGATGCGATTTCTGGACGCACCAGCCGAGGTTACACGGAGAGAGCAATGCCACACAAGCGTGCGTGCTTGTGATTTGTTCTGGTGTCACAATTCACGACAGGGCGGAGACGGGGGCTCGTTCTTGTTTTCACAAATAGAAGCAGGGTGTGATAGTTGTGGCAGCAATCGGCGGCGCTTCCATGTATTTGAATGCGTAGCAAAGGCATAAGAGAGGAAGATTTTACACCGAATGCAACAGCCCGGGTGTGAAAAATGGGCCTGACAAGTATTGCTTCTGATTTTGGTCATGATCGAAGTATCTTTGCTCTGACATCGCTCGCAGGGCTGCCGTGGGCGCAAAACGTGGTCATGTTGAAATACGTGAGAGAAGGTGCCCATTTCCTCCCGCGATTCGGCCTCCATTTTATTGCTCGAGAACCTACATCACTCTTTTGTTTTCCTCCAATGCTGTCCGATCGCAAGCAATACTATGGGGGATCTGTATCAAACGGCGCATGACTTTAAATGTTCGGAAGTCCCGAAGGACCCTTTGTGCTGAGACGTGAGCACGATTGATCGTTCGTTTCCTACCGACACCTTTGGATGTGCGAGAAAGAGAGAGAGAGATGAGGGGGTGCCAGCTGCGCTGGGTCTTCTGAAGCTGTTTTGTGCCCAACCCTATCAATACTGCTGTACGACGTCTTTTGCCTGTCTTCGGCCCCCTTGCAGCAGGCACGTTTTTCTCATCCTTGTGCTCTCTTTCATCCTCTCCGTCGCATGTACGTACAGTACCTTTTTCTCATTTATCTTTTTTTCTCTATCCGTGCAATGTGTGTCCCGTGTGTACCTTTTTTTGTCGCACAGCGAGAGAAAGCGAGGCGTACGATGGGCAAGGAGGCTGCCAAGACGAAGGAGGAAATGCAGGCTATCGCGCGCAAGAACGAGATTGCCCGTATAAGGAAGGTACCGTAAATACTGGCTGCTGTGTCGAGAGATTGAGGACACCGGGACACAAGCCGTATGTATGCTTCCGGCCAATAGACGACGTGTTCTTACACAGGCAGCAGGGAAGAACCGCGACAGGTCTTGACCGCCCAGGCTTGCAAAGAGGACTATAATAGTAAGAGCACCTGTAGTGGGGTGCGTGGGCAAGTTTTTGCCCGGTCTTTCCCCGTGCCTTGCGCCGTAGCAGAGCCCTCAGCAAGTTTGACCTCGATCACCGTGACCGGTGTTTACGTAGGGAGTAGGCGATTTCATGCGAGAGAGCTCTACAAAGTGTGGCGGGAAGAAACGAGGCGCACGCGCCCACTGCCAAGCCGTAAACCAATCACGTTCTTTTCGTCGCCCAGAAGCTAACCCCGTTCAGCAGATTTTTCTAAGGTGTTTGCCCCCCGTCGTTCTGTGAGAGAGTGAGAGGACGTAAGAGTTGCGTTCGAGCTGGAGAGCGAGTGCGCGGCACCTCACCGATCCCCTTTGCACGTTTACTTTGAGTTATCTTCTTGTTTGCCAGTAGAAACAATGCAGTCGCTTTTGGTAAGCTCAGCACGCGCGCGCGAAATCCCCCGCCCACCCTGTTTGCATTGGCACATGGCTGTTGCGCGCCATTGCGCCTTCTCCCCCCCCGCATCGCGAAAACCCGGCATATCGCCCCGTCCCGGCATTGTTTAGATGCGCCGTCAATGGTCTAACGACTACTGCGTGCGTCCCCCCCTCGCCCCCCCCCCGCGCGCTCGATCAACCAAACAGGAGAAGCAGGCGTTCGACCAAGAGCGAGCACGCCTGAAGGCGGAGATCGCCAAGGACAAGGCCGAACGCAAGGCGAGGGGAGGGAAGCTCTCCACCAAGCTCGGTGTGGACGGCTACAAGCCCGCCGCTGCGCAGGGGGTGTACGGCGGCCCTAGCGCGGCGGGAGGGGCAGGGGCGGGGGGCGCGGCACCAGCTGATGCTGCAGGGCCCTCCGAGGAGGAACAGGTGGGTCATGTGGGTGTGCTGCTGTCTGTGTGTGGTTGTCTCACAGGTGGGGGCTTGCTTTTCAGGGTCCCCCCTGTTTTCCTTTTGACTCAACGCCCCTCGGAGTGTTTTTTGGCCGTGCAGAATATCAAGCGGCCCATGTGTCTGCGAAAGGTAGGAGGACATGTATGCATAGTTATGTCTGTCCGTCTCATTCCTTTCGTTTTTCGTGGGCACATGCACACGAAGTGGATAATCCGTGCATGTGTTGTTGTTCGAAAGTTGGGTGTGCAGCCCGTGAAGGAACCGCGAGCATCACTGAGCTGCATGGTAGGAGACACGACTCCCAGCCCCCCCCCGAGCAATTCCTCGCACGGTGGGCACAACCGGAGGTGCCCCGACCTAGGTTCGTGCGGCGCACGTATGGGCACATGACGTCTTGTTTCCATCGCGCATGGTGCGAAGCCAGTACGCACCGCCCCCGTTCCAGACTAGTTTGGCGGAGCCCTTCTGATCTATACTGACTTTGCACCTTTCCAAACGGGGAATTCAGAGACAAACCTTCACGTAGCGGATGCTTAAACGGTGGTGGGAATCAGTGGCGTACCACGTCGTTTTTTTTTCGGCATTGGTTATAGTATCCCTGCATGCACGTGGAGCTGCAGGGTCGTCCCACCTTTAACTCTAGATAGCCCCCACGCGTGCCCCCTCTACCCACCAACGTATGCGAGGCCAATGGTCTAACGACTACGGAATGTGTTCATGAGTACACCCCCTCCCACCACCTGCCCCCTGTACCCACTACTGCAACGTCACGCTGCCACAGCCGGCTGTGAAGGCGGAGAAGTCGGAGGAAAAGATGGAGAAGGCGGTGGACATGCTGGCGCGGCAGACGGTGGCGGGCCTCGGGGGCACGGCCATGAAGACTTGCCTGGCGTACATCAAGAATGCGCTCACTAAACCCGAGGTATGTACTGATGACACGTTCGACGCGTGCGTACTGCAGCAGCACAAGCTTGTTTGGCTGCTTTCGCCAGCGACCCCACTGCCACATGGAGCTGAGTGTTCTGTGTGGGAGGAGTTGCTGCTGTGGATTCTCACTGGCAACTTGGGTGAAATCAACCTGAGTAATTAGCGAACGGGCGCTCCTTTTGTACGCTACACACCCGCTGGCTTCTCGATTTGGGAAAAAATTTTAGTCGATCGACTGTTGCGTGCCCTTTGTGTTATCCACCCACCCGGACTCAATTTTGTTTTACTGTTCGCCTCCGTTCCATGTTCGCTATGCCGCATCCTTTTTTTTTTTTGCGTTTGTTCCGTACCGTAGGAGGAGAAGTTCCGTTCCATTAACCTGGACAACAACGCCTTCAAGAACCGCGTGGCCACCTGCATCGGCGGCGTGGCCTTACTCAAGGCGGTCGGCTTCGCCAAGGAGGAGAGCCGCCTCTTCATGAGCATGGAGGTCAGTCAAGGCTTGGCGTCATGGTCGTGTTGTGGTTGCACCCGCCCGCTGCCGTGTGTTAGCCTTGACCCTTTTCTTTTGGTGAATCTGCTCTTGTTTTTGTGTTGCAGGGGCGTTGTTCAACGTCATCGTAGTTGGTAATTGGTACAGCGGGCATTTGGTGATGGTGTTATTGTGACATTGGTCCGAAAGCCACTTTCTTCTAACCGATTCCGCCCTCCCGGCCCTCCCTCCGCCGTCTTGTTTTTTCTCTGGTTCGCTTTTTTTTTCTGTCCTGGTGGGTTGCTACTGCAGGCACGCGATGAGGGTCTTCTGGCGAACGCCAAGGAAAAGCTAGAGGACGCTATCGCCTCCTACGTGCCCACCAAAGCCAGCTAGGCCCAACAGTCCCGTAGCGCCGAGAGGGAGAGGTCGGGTTGATGTCGAAAAGGGGCACGTGGCATGCCCGTGGCCGTGACTTGTTTGTTCTTGGCTCGAGTTCGATCGATCACTTTCTGAGGCTCGCGGAGGTGAAAATCCTACGCAGAGATTCACCAGGCGCCACGAAATTGATTCTTAGGGTCTTGTTCGTGATGGCAGAGGTTGAAATGCCGATTCTTGCAAGACTGCTAATCCACGAACCATCCTTATGGGAAAGATGTCACTGGCTCGTAAGTGTGGAGTTGTGCTTAGAAGATGAATACATGTGAAAAAAATGTGTCTACAAGAAGCGACTTGAGGCGAGAGGCCCGGACAACTGCTTTTTAAAGGACATTGCTTTACACGTTGCGCAGCTAAGCTGCAGCGAGAGCGACGTGCCAGGTATTCGTTCTTACGTTCTCGATGACTTTGGGGCAGCAGAAAAATGCTGCGTTTTAGCAGCTGCATAGACTACACCTTCCGAAAGAGGTCTTCAGGCGGCCAGGGCCAACTTGATACTTAGAACATCTTTTTATGCTCTCGGTACCCTACCGTACTCAAATTAAACCCGCACGTTTTGTCCGACTAGCCTACAAAGACGGACGTATGTCGCACTCTGGTCAATGCGGGTATTGCGGTCGATACGAATCTAACAACTCGCGTCCTTGTGGCTTTTCTGTACCCAATGTTGTTTGGAATGTGTGGTGGTGATGGCGCATGAGTTTTCTCACTTGATTCACACGGCTACGAAGTACCGTTCGTATTGATGCGTCGTAGTTGTGTGCATGCGAGGAGTCGCGTGCTTGCGGAAGCTCCGTCGCTCCGTCTGCTGCCGCCGGACCAAAGAACTTAACCATGTTCCGGATCGGTGTGCCAGTGTATGAGTGTATCAGTCATATAGTCATATCTCCGCGTGTAGCGTCGTAGAATTGCAATGGTTACGGCAGTAGCCATGTACGAATCTACGGAGATTCAGTCGTAGATTGCGGGAGAATAGGAATTTAGCTAAACGACTGGAGGTAAATGTAGACTACAATCAAGCTCTCCATGTTGAAAAACAGCAGCAAGGAACTTCAAAAGGGGTAAGTATGCAGCGAGGCGTTCGCCGTAGGGACATGTATACACTATTTTGTTGCCGTTGGTGCATACGGTGATACCCACAAGCACGTGGTAAGTGTGGACAAAAGATGTGCCGGTTGGGAGAATGCGAGCACCTATACTCTACAACATGTAGTCTATTCATCGTTTTGGTTGCTGTACGGAAGAGACTCTGAACCACACGAACAGACTTGTGCAGCGCATGATAGCACCCTCAAGGCTGGCCCACTCCCAAACTCTCCACCTTACCTTTGCAACTGAGCTATTGTAGGCCCCGGTTCCGCCGGCAGGCGTTACTAAAAGTCTCAGTTTTGTAACAACCATATCGGTCTGTGCACGGATTGGCGCCTCGACAAATGCATAATATGCATACAAGACCCCACCAAACATTGCGAGAGAACGTAAGAGCGACCACGCAACACAAGAGACGCGAAGGGACATAGCAGAGTCGAAGAGAGGCGTCCAGAGGAACTTCCATCTTAGAGGTGCGTGCGTATATCATCTCCCGGTGCCTGACTGAGTGGTTCAGTTGGCATCCTCGGAACTTCGTTTTGTGTTTTGTCGTCGCTTGAAAGACCTTCTCCGTGGGAGACCGTCGTTCGTTGTTGACGGCGTCAGCAGGGCAGCTGCACATGTATTGGTCCATGACCGTCTGTTTTGCATCAACAAAACGGGTACGTACATAGTCTGTGATGGGATGTATGTCTTCAAAAAAATATGGGACGAGACGAGGAGGGCACATGGAAAAACCAAAACGCGAGACAACACATATATACATGAACGTGTGCGCCAAGGCGTCTCAAACTGGCGGGTGGTATGCCTGTAGTTGCACACGCCAGCGGAAAATATGACGCAACAGAGGGCCACGTGTGTTCCCGATGACTTCCTGGTGACGGAGGGTGTGGAACCGACGGAACATCTTACCGTCCGACAACGCCAAATAACTACGGTAGCGCATAATACCCTCGTCTAGTTTATTTGACTCACTTGGACTACTAGTAGTCTACTGTAGGACACCACATCTACATAGATAGATAGAGGAGGACCTATCTATCTTGATGGAATACACCGACCACTTTTTGCCTACAGTATTTTCAGAGGGCGCGTGCATATAATTTTCAAGAGGTTTCCGTCAAATTCGAGTCGAGACTCATTATCTGGCGGGCTATCAATGTCGTCGCCACCATCGAGCACAGAGGGTACGATATCTTTGTTGTACCTATAACCCTAACCCTAGCCGTAGCCGTAGCCGTAGCCCTAGCCCTAACCCTAACCCTATTGCGCCGCTGTGGCTTCGTCGTTCGTCGCCGTTGGGTTGGGTTGGGTTATGGGTAGGGTAGGGTAGGGTATAGGGTAGGGTTGGGTCGGTCGGTCGGTCGGTCGGTCGGTCGATCGGGCGGCCTTGGGCCGCCTTCGTCTATCATCGCGCCGCCGTCGCTCCGTCGATCGTCGCCGTCGATCGCCCTTCCTTGTATATATTCCGAAAACATGCTCATGAACGAGAGCAACGATGGCTGTTGCTGTCCGTGCACGTTTTGGGGAATGAGTGACGCGTACGGGTGTCCAACCCTAACAGACCTCCGAGATGCCCGCTGTGGGCATCACAATAAAAGCCTGAGGGATACAAACCACCAAGCAAGAAGGCGGAAAGCCCAGCTCATCACTCGAGCAAGAAAAAAAATCAAACGTGATGCAGCACCGGACGGACGCTCTTTGCTTGTTCAACCGCCCCGTTCGGGTGGCGACACAGACAAGGCCGCCGCTTGTTGGCCACAGGATGCGGAAGCTCGTCTAACTGGGGGAGGTTGATGATCTGCGATTATTCCCCACCGCGCCATACTCGAGCCTCCGCAAGATTTGGATTGTAGCTCGAGATCAGCATTTCGGGCCGGGGCGGGCAAGGGGTGGAGGAGTCGAATGAAACTTCCACCCACGGATATTGGTCCTGAGAAGCTGACGCTTACAGAACTACTGCATGTATGCCTTGTAACGGATCACCACACACACCGCATCAGCAGCAAGCAAACATACGTACGTGATGGAAGGTCGGATCTCGACTAACCGTTTTGAACACGCTACACCCAACCGGCCAAGCTGCGCAGCGCACCGAACGAGCGAATGAACAGTCAGTCTTCGTCGAGGCACGCACGTACGTACGTAACGTTGTTGGATGCTTGCAAGGACATTGCCGGGGCAATTTCACTCGATTTTCATTTCTAGATGGGTGAAGCTGTCTGTTCGATCGGGTAGGCGGTTATCTATCCGTGGACACGGTCACGAGCCGGGCCCACGTTCCACGTGCGCTGTTCCCGTTGTTCTGGACGTTTTTGTATTAATTTCACCTTGCGGCATCTGGAGAAGACACAACCCTAACCCTATCCGGGTCACAAGAGAAAAAAAAAAACTCGACCAAAAGTTTCTATCGTGACTCATCTCGTCTTCAAATTGCAGGTGGGATCACTGCTTTTCCAAGGAAGCTCAGGATACAAAGCAAGCATGCGTGCAGGTTTTTTGGTGTCCAACAACACGAAAAATCTAGGCCAACAAGAGGCAGGCATGGGTGTCTTGATCCCTGCTGAAGCTCATCGTCACTTCCACTAATGGGTTCTCTTTCTCCCACAAAATCTTCGCTTACCACCCAACAACGTCACAGCGGTATCACGTGCAAATAATGTAAAGAGAAAGAAGCTTTTCTATATCCACGAACAACCAGATAACCAAAATAAAATTTGTGCCGGCATGGCGTCCCGTTCCATCCCTGCTGAAACTCACCCGACATCACTACTATCGTTCTCCCGCAGACGATCTGCGCCAGCCACCACATCACCACATCACACCGAGGTTTCACGTCACGTCCAGAGAACAGGGCAACGAACACGGACAAATCCACGCCAAAGCCTTCTAAACGCTACTACAAGATGACCGGATTACAGAGTAGTGTTGACATTCGGTAGTACACGTACTACGTGGTCGTTACGGTGCCTGTACGACCATGGCGCGAACGAGGCCGCCGACTGCCGTCCCTTAGTGGAACACGCAGCACTCTTCGGTGGTGCAGTCGTCGTTGGTGCAACGGGTCGTGCCGGCGTCCTCGATGGGGATGTAGTTGTCGGGGCACGCGTGGTAGCTGCAGTAGGCCTCGCAGCACTGGCCGACATCGCAGTCGCCGGAGCACTCCACCTCCCAGGCGTTGGGGATGGGGGTGTATCCGCCCGGGCAGCCGATCGAGTTGCAGTACACCACGCCTACCGGGGGCTGGCCCTCTCCCGTGTTGCCTGTCAACACGCGATCCACAGAAATGGTGAGGTCATCAGTGAGGATTGGTAGTGGGCATGGAAGTAAGGGGCGCGGGGTGCCCTTCCGTTCCACTGACCAACCCTTTCACCAGTGTCAGGATCTTTCTTACCCCTGATAAGAGACGCCGTCGTGTCAACTCAAAAGGTCGTCCTTAAAACGTGTTTGTTGAGGAGCTCTTGTGCCTACCGTTTACAGCCATCACTTTCGTTGCTTTTTCACTGCAATACAGCTGCAAAATCCTTCCTAGAGGTAACCACCGCAAACGACCTCCGGATGAACTGTGCAACCTACAATCACGAGGCGGGGTCGACAGCAACAGCAAACGCCACAAAGGGGGCCTTACCAGAAACGCAGCACTGCTCGCTGGTGCAGTCGTCGTTGGTGCAACGGGTCGTGCCGGCGTCCTCGATGGGGATGTAGCTGTCGGGGCACGCGTAGTAGCTGCAGTAGGCCTCGCAGCACTGGGAGACCTCGCACGAGTCGCCAGAGCACTCCACCTCCCAGGCGTTGGGGATGGGGGTGTATCCGCCCGGGCAGCCGATCGAGTTGCAGTACACCACGCCTACCGGGGGCTGGCCCTCTCCCGTGTTACCTATACAGAGCGAAATATCCAGGTCGGCATTGAGGATTGTTGGAGTGCTTCAATACCTCGGTTGTTCAGCCGCCACTCAAGGGGAACCCCGGCGGGAGGAGGGGGCGCGTACCCATTTGTTCCACTGACCGCGGTCTTCGTATACATGCCGCTAACCGGACGAACTGTGCATCAAGTACAGTACTGCAGTGAGGCCGGGGTGACTGGAGGAAAGGGAGTCAACAACCTGAGAGTAAACGCCGCGACTCATGCCTCACCAGAAACGCAACACTGCTCGGTGGTGCAGTTGTCGTTGTCGCAACGGGTCGTGCCGGCGTCCTCGATTGGGATGTAGCTGTCGGGGCACGCGTGGTAGCTGCAGAAGGCTTCGCAGCACGTAGCGACATCGCACGAGTCGCCGCACTCAACCTCCCAGGCGTTGGGGATGGGGGTGTATCCGCCC
Source organism: Ectocarpus siliculosus (assembly GCA_000310025.1). Taxonomy (NCBI): domain Eukaryota; class Phaeophyceae; order Ectocarpales; family Ectocarpaceae; genus Ectocarpus; species Ectocarpus siliculosus. The sequence continues at coordinate 69,233 of FN648938.1, read as the reverse complement.
GGGCAGCCGATCGAGTTGCAGAGCCCCTCCTGTAGTGCGGGAGATAAGGTTGTGGGGTGCGGTGGGAGGGGATGGGTGTGAGAACAGGCGTAAATCCGAGAAATTGACTCGAGCACGCCCGACTACACCAGACTAAACAGGAAATAATAGCGCTATTTTTCAGCGCCGCTTTCCTCCGTTACCGGAAGTCGGCCTCACAAGCATCGCTTTGCTTGAGGAATTCACGTGGACCCTCCCGCAAAGAAAGACCGACATGTACGTTACTCGTCGTTCAGGGAGGGGCGGTGAACTCTACTATTATTTTGTCCTCACAAGCGCAGATTGCAAACCAGACGATACGGCCGCAATAACAAAATTGTTTCTCCACATCTGACGAAGCCTCCTAACCAAAGGTTGACAAGAAACAGCAGTTGGGGATGTACCCTACTATGGAGGAACTCCCCTCTCTCCGCTCCGTACCTGAAGGCGCCGGCCGTCGGCTGCCGCAGCACCTTCATCAAGCCATCAAATGTGCGACGGGGAAGAGGGCGACGATATACAAACACATGTGCGTTGTTGTATTACACGTAAAATAAATGTGAGTTAGTGGGACAGTCAGAAACAGACGTGAGGCTCGCACTATTGACGGGGGGCAACACCAACACTTGGGGGACGATTAGGCTACAGCTTGTGACGCCCACATCCAAGAAAAAAAGCACATCATCAGCGACTGTACGCACTGTAAAGACACATTCATCCTTTGTTCTTGCACACTTTTTCCCCAACATATATTTTTCGTCATTATCGAGGAAGATTGCCGACTGTCGGACGAATTAAAGTGGCAAAAGAAGGTTGTGGTCTGGCCGTCAAGGACTGGTCGACAGGCGGAATTTGAAAAATAATTCCCCCCCGGATCATCCGCTGATGGCACGGCCGAGGCATGCGATGAACTCACGGCTGGCTGTTCGATGAATATTCTCTGCGTTCATTTTCGGCTAGATTTCCATGCGCAGATGAAAGCACGTGCCAAAACATTGCATTAGCTCCCCTACCCGATTCACAAGACAACATTCGGTCAAAAGCCTCAACGTTGTTGGATCCAGTATACGCTACAGCAGTCGGCGCCTCTCATGCGCGTGGCACGCTCGCCCACGAAAGCGCCTCGGTCCGTCGGAATGTGTGAATATTTGAGTTGGATCCAAGCGCCAGAAAACTGCGGGGTGGTCGCAATCGATCTCGGGTCAGAAAGCTGCTGTCGCGTTTGCCCGCCCGATACAAAAACGGGTATAAACAAAAGCCTCACCGTTGCTGGAGCGGAGAGAGGCACCTGCCGCGGACTGCAGAGCCACCAGGCCAGTGAAGAACGTGAGCGAAAGGCGCGGCATCCTGTGTTGCTGCAACGCGTCCATGCGCAAGAAAAGCAAAAGGAGGAAAAAATTCAGTAGGCCAAAAATGAGACCACGACGACGATGCATCAGACAAAGAGGGGAAGGAAACATGGGAGACATGAGGGACTACGGATTCAGGAGTCTCGTTCTTGTTGGAGCATTGCCCCCGCAGCAGCGTACACAGTCCGGAGAACCACCACTCACTGCTGCGCCTGTGAGCCGTGCATTTTGAAGGCTGAAAGTTCCGCTGCCCATGAGATCTGTTGTATTCCAACCAAAATCATCCTCTCATTCATCCGATCGTTATGTTCTCTGAGATGCTCTCCATGGGCAGGAGCAGCTACAAAGTAAAGCTACAAATGCACGAAATCACCAATTTGTTAGTGTTGCCATGCAATGAGAGGGCAAAATCCCATACGCATGCATGTGGGAGTGTGCATCACAGCCTGAACACGGCAGGAGGGGAGGGGGAGTACTGCACCTGCTGCTTGGAGACGTAGATGTTGGATATCGGAGAAGGAGGGAGGTGGTTGGTTGTGTGGTGGTGGGGGCTGTGGGTTGGGGGTGAGAGGTGGTGAAAATCACCTGATTATTTGCCGAGCTGGCTGTCGGAGCTACTTTTGCTTGATGACGATGTCGTACAATGTTCGCAAACTTTCGTACAAGAATCTTCATCGGCATCCAACGGGTGTTTTGGGGCGGGCGTGAGCTGTCGGGCGAGATTTTCCCAGATTTTCGGCATGACGATGAGTTATTCGAGAGCAAGCGAACAGCGCATGCATGAATAATCACAAACACGCCCAAACCCCCGGCCGCAACAAGCTAGCGGGGATTAGTCTATACGCACTACTGCTGCTGTAATTCCCCCTGTAATTCCCCCTCTTTACTGCTTTTGTCGATTGCGTGGCGACATCATGTGGTCTAGCTTCTTCTCTCTCGGTTGGTTGCTGCTGCACACCACTTGGCAGTCAACGGCTGCTGATCACTATTTCACAAGATCGCAATAGCCCTGGTGGTCTGATTGGTACCCCCGAAACCTTCTGGAGGTCAGTCAGGTCAGGGGTCCGAATCCCGGCGCAAGTGAGCTTTTCTTGCAAAGTGAGTTTTTCTCTCGTTTCCGCTCTTGGCTTAGTGGATAGCGCTAGTTCGTGTGGACACAGAGGGAAGAGAGTGCTGAACTCTTCCCGCATTAAAAATCGGAGGCAAAGTACCGCAGGAGGGTAGGGTAGAGAGGGGCTTCTGTGTGACTACTACAGTACGGGTTGGAGTGTAGACGGCGCTAGTGCAGTGAGAGCTGATTTGAAGCTACGTAACAAAAAAAAAAAAACCGCATAGTTCACCCGCGCATACATGTCATGAATATTCTGTCAAGAACGTATTTCGAACAAAAAGAGCCGTTGACCGTTTGACCGTTTGTTTGTGCGCAAGGTGGTGGAATAAGAAGAGATCCTTCCCGTCTGTTTCCTGCCGGCAGGTTCCTTTCCCACCCCACTCACTCGCTGCTGCTCTAGGCTTCAACACATAAACCCCTTGTTCGACTGAGTGACTACGCATCTCGAATCTGGTAGCAAGTCTTTCGGTGATCGATTCGTGTGTGTGTGTGTGTGGCTTTTTTTCTGAGGTTGTTTGTCATGCCCGCCGCTTTCTTCGTCCGCTGCGCCGCTTCCCCTCCGCTGCCGCTCTCCGAAAAACCACCCACCTTCAAACGGAGAGCAGGGAACATATCTTTTACATTGGATGAGGAATGATGCCTATAAAGGGTATGCCTACCTAGCTAGTAGTTTGACAGTAGTCGCAGTCATCGCGGTTGGTTGTGATGCTGCTGCTCGGGGTGTTATTGAAAAGCGTTCGTCATTTGTAGCACTTGCTGGCATCACGGATAAAATGTCAGACAGCAGTGTCTAGGCTTACACAGACTCTAAATAAGCCCAGTCCAGCCGGTTTCTTGCCTCTCACTGTAAAGACTTCAACACATCCCCTGCGACTGTGGCATGTATGTCTCGAACGGGTGGTCTTTCTATGAGGTTCTGTGTACTTTCTAAAAAGCGCGGTGATCTCTAAACACTAAACACGGAACTGCACCGCCGTGCATGTGACTGCTGCTCAAAAGGTTTAAAAAATCAAAACAGAAGGCAGAGCACCCATAAATAGGGCATTGTAAGATACGGAAGAACTTCTAACAATTATCTAAGTTTTAGAGGAGTAGAGCCGGGTAGATGCTCATCTCCCACCAATCACCCGTGGATTTTGTAAAACGTTTTGTAAGACAGAGACAGATGATTGGGCGATGGGCACGACGCTCTCGGCAGAATAACCGTACTCCTCTTGCACAGCAGCCATACACCATACCATGGTACACACATCAAGTAGACAACATACGATACAACCAGCACAGCAGCATACGGACTGCTGTAGGCCAAGGGCAGCCAAAGGCATACATCATGGGAGGCGTTGGGTATGACTCTTGCAGCCCGTTGCCTGTTGTCGGCAGCACAAGCGAGTGACGACGCAGGTCAATCCGCGGTCCGTCTGCATCATCACCCTCAACCTACCGATCGATCTTTCTTTGGAGCTTCCCGCACAGACGCATCCCCACAACAGAGAAAACGAGGCCTACACACTGCTGTAGGCCAAGGCCGGCCAAAGGCACACATCATGGCTGGCGTCGGAAGATATTTTTAGACCCCGAGGCCTACTGCTAGCAGCGTCAGCGAGGCAACATGCGAGTAGTGCACGCAAGTCAGATCTCTGTCTGCGGTCTCCTCGTCTGCCGGCCGATCTTTGCTTCCACAACAGACGCACCCAGAGACAGAGACAAGTGAGACGTACACAGCGCTGTAAGCCAAGGGCGACCAAATACACACGTCGTGGGGTCCGGGCCAATTTTTAGAGCCCGTTGCCCTCTACTTGTAGTAAAAGCGAAGAAAGCAAGTGCGCACCCATGCACAGCAGCAGCAGCAGCAGCGGCGGCAACAACAGCAGCAGCAGCACAGCAGCAGCAGCAGCAGCAGCAGCACAGCAGCAGCAGCAGCAGCAGCACTGCTGCCGCTGAGCTGATGATGATGAGAGCTAAACAGCGCTCCCATTCATCCCCTGACTGAATGGTGGTACCGGGTGAGGTGTGAGCGTGCGCACTGGTGACCTACGTGGTGGGGTAGGCTCCGTCCATATCTATCTGCGCTTGCTTTGATGTCTCTCTCCGACCCTTCATTTCGCGCTTCGCGCGAAATAATTTAATTTCATATTGTTGGACCCCTACGTATTGTTGTTGTTGTTGTTGTTGTTGTTGTTGTTGTCTTCACATTAAAAATTGTTCCGATCTCTATCTACCCAGTACCTTCGTATGTCCGTACTGATGCAACACTCGACGCGGTCGATTCCCGTGGTCACAGGTTAACTTACCCTAAAAAGGTACACTCAAATAAACTGGCCCCGAGGCAAGTGGGGGCTACAAAAAAAAGGTCCAGGATTTGGTGTGGTCATATTCACCTCTCTCTCTCTTGTATGGGTTTTATGATGTTAGACTTAAGCCTAGTGGTCAGCCTTAGCAGTTTGCATTGTTGATGGTCAGCAGTATGTAGCAGCAAACATACACTGCTGGAGGGCGTGCATTGTTGTTGCGTCGTCGCTGTCACAGAAGATTGCTCTCCATGTGCCTATCGGTAGTCAGTACAGTATGTACTGCTCAAGAATATGTCCAAGCTCGGGTAGCCATACACAGCTGAGCCTCGACAAGCTACGCTACGACTGGTGCACTTACTAAAGGGTTGCATACTGTGATTGCCGCCCAAAGAATGGGCCGTGACTTGACAACGTATCCTATGCATACAGCAGCAGTATCTTGGTTGTTCTTGCGGCCTACGCCACTTATTTATCGAGTGAGACTGTTTCGGTGATGTATTAACTTCACGAGAGGTAGGCGACCGTCCTTCACTCGGACGAAAGAGGGAGTGCTCCACACAGCTGCTCTGTCAGCAAGGAGGGACCCCGTGACTCATCACGGTGCCCCCAACCAAACGGCAATCTTACCAATTTGCGTAACACCAAATCATACAGCACATGCATCCAACACCAATGTTCGCAGACCCACGAACACCCTCCCTGGTTCTTCACGCAACTGACTAACCATCAATGGGGCAAGAACGCCCCTGGATACATCAGAAATACCAACATGGTAATTGTGGCGGGGAAACCCGGCGTCCGGGCAAAACCCCTCGAAAAAAAACCTACCACCACAAAAAAACGTCGCTATCACAGCGGATCACAACGGCCGCACTTATTAGATAGCCCAATGCAAGTGCTAAAACCAGCTACAGCTACTCCGGCATGGCCCCCTGGTTGTCCTCAAGGACCTGGATGCTGAAACCACTGGTCTCTGGGGCAACAAACGAAAGCACAGCACGCACAAACAACGCCTCCTTGACGCCCTCCCCGGCAGCAATGTACTCGGCTTCCGTCGAAGACAAAGACACGATGCTCTTGTGTCTTGCTACCATGGCTGACTACGGTACCTCCAACCGTCGCTGCCAACCCTGACACCAAACGCCTATCGTCCGTGTCGGTGTAGCTAGCGTCTACGTACACGGCCAGCCCTAACCCCGATCCCCGTTGGTAGGTGATGCCGAGGTCCCTCGTCTGCTTTAGGTAGCCGAGGATCTTCTGTATTTCATCCCAGTGCCTCTTCACCGGGGCGTGGGCGTGGCGCGCTACCGCACGCACGGCGAACGATACGTCTGGACGCGAGAACGTCGACACCCACATCATGCTGCCGATGGCTTCCCTCACCGGCCACTCCCCTCCCTTCTCATCATCTCGCTTCGGTCTTAGCTCGTGGGACGCCAGAACCGTCTCGAAGGCGTCTAGCGAGTTGAGCATGAGGTCCACCGCACCCAGCAGGAAGTCCTCCGCTTTTTGGCGCGCAGCGTGGGCCTCCTCCGCGCGCTCGAACAGCAACTCTCGCACCACCCTCGCCTCTAGCCCCTCCGCCACGCGGAGTACCGCCGAGAGCATCCAGCGGGTGAACTCCTCCTTGCTGCTGACGGGCAGGCTCACCACCGAGGCGAGCAGGGCTTCGGCACTTGTCGGCGACGGGGGCGACTCGTACCTCGGGTTTCTGCGAGGGTTCTCTCTGGTGCGGCGGCTGGTGAGTTCCGCCGGCTTGTCGAAGCGGGCGAGCCGCCGGGCCTCTGGCCCGCGGACCGCCAGGAGATCCGTCTCGCTGTCGCTGTAGCTATCGCTGCCGCTGCCGCTGCCGCTGTCGCTGCCGCTGTTGATGCCGCTGTCGCTGCCGCTGTTGCTGCCTCTGTCGCAGACGCTGCCGCTGCCGCTACCACTGCCGCCGCTACCGCGGCTGCTGCTGCTGAAGGCGGTCGTCCTCGCCGCC
>FN648938.1:0-55922 GCA_000310025.1 Ectocarpus siliculosus | reverse complement strand
GTTTGGTTCAGTTCATGGGTTGATTTCAGGATGTCATAGTGACCATTTGAGTCAAGAGGGGGGGGTCTAGCAAGGGGGGTCTAATCAAGGCGGGTTTCGCCTTGATACCAGCTCAAAGGGGGACTAATCCAGGTGGGACTAGCAAGGGGGGGGCTAGCAAGGGGGACTTATCAAGGTGGGTCTAACCGTACATCGACTCACAGGTTGTTAGCTCTCGTAGCGGGGTCAAAGTCTCTGCCTTCCAGATTGGCCGTGTTAAGTAAACACGTGATGAGCGAGACCCTAGAGGGGGTCCCGTCACTGATTCAGATATATATACCCGAAGGTGTACCCTAGCCCTCCTCAAACCATCGCGAGATGGAATGAATCTTAGTATTTAGCGCACGTTCATGCTACCGTGACAAAAGGCTTTTAGTCCAGCTCATACTCTGCACTACCACTCACTGTACAATAGTAGACGGTGCTTGTTGATGAGACCATTTTGCCCGTTCTTTGCTAAAAAAATTGGTGCTGTTTGCGAAGAAGCAAACACTCACCACCACTTCATCTGCATATTTTATGCATGATGCTCGATGTTCGCGGCCTACAACATACCACCTATTCGTCTATCTATCTATTGTTGGACCAATTCTTCTACAGGTAAGGTAGGTGCAGTGCGCAATGTCGGGCCGCAGGGGGAGCCTTGGTTACACTTTGATAGTAACTCTTTAGGACTAACCGATGTTGAACGTAGCAAGGCTAGGTTCTTCACGCGAGCAAGGCGAGGTTGCTCCCGCCGTGCGGCCGCGAACTAGCACGCGGCTCCCGCCGCGTACTCGGAATGCGGAACGGGGAGAGGGCGCTGAAGAGGAATCGGCCGCCAGAACCAACGCCTAACAACGCCCGACCAATCAGAACGCGTCTCGTACTTCAACCCAACGTCAGGCAACACAGTCTATGCCTCTTCGAAACGAGGGCCTGCCTGTGCCTGCAAAAGGCGGCGAAAAATACTACTTGTAGAAGTAGAGCTTGTTGTTTGTTGGTACGAAAAATACGAAGCATTAATAATAATATTGAATCCTCCATCCGTGATGCTGGATGTAAGTATGTATGTGTCACATTGATATTGTTTGTTATGCTCATGAATATGGAGTTATTATTATTATTTTTGAGTCGTGGACCCCCCCCGATTTCATCACGCCACCCGGGCTTACCCCACGCCAAATCTTGCCCGAGTTCCTCATACATACACCACACACAGACAGACGTAAACCTAGCTAGGCAGGCTGTCACACCTCATCTCGTTATACCCCACCTTAACAGCCTGCTTTTCCCCGTTCCCATGCGTCTGCGCCCTACCCCCGATTGCTTCCATCCCTTCACCATACCCCCCCCCTTCCCCCAACCTCCACCTTCAGACTCCCTCTCGCTCCCCCCATCCCCACCTTATCATCCACCATGATGACCATAAATCGTTGCCTCTGTTGGATGTACTCACAGCATTGACAGATTATTGCAACCGAGGAATGTTCCTAGAAGATGGAGCGGGGGATTTTGGGGGTTCCGCAGTTGTAATAAATTGGGGGAATGGTGGTACCATCTTTGCCACATATTATTGTTTTCTGGGTATGCGTGTCAGCAACGGTGTTGGCCACGTGCCCTTGATTTATTCATCTTCCTTTTTCCCGGCTATCACGCCCTGGGCTATCACGCCCGTGCCCATACTACCTATCCACCATCTATCACGCTGCCAGGCTTTCACGCCTCTAGGCTATCACGCCATCACAACAGCTATCACAGCACCAGCGTCAACACATCAGAGCTATCACGCTCCGGAACATCATAGATGCGGCGGGTTACCACACCCGTGGGCAGTTTACTGTATTTTATCGTTGCCGGCAAACTCGCCGCGCGGTTCTTTTATTTTTGCCGTCTACAACTGCGCCGGGCGCACCAAGCCACCCAACACGCTAGCGTAATAGATCAAGAAAGTGGCTGCTGTGTCTGCGCGAATAAGACGGCTGGAGGAGATGGACGAAGACCTCCGCGGGGACCAGGGACTAGTTCCTCTCCCCACGGGGAAGACAACGGGGGGGAAGGACGAGGTTCGTTGAACCTCCCCGATGTGGACCAGCAGGGAGGAACGAAAGCAGCCGCGGATGGAGGGGAACAAGATCCAACTATCGCCCTTGTCGACCTCCTCCGCCGGGTTGCCAACTTCGCCTCCCAGACTCCGGGACATGACGTCCGCTCAGGCACGTCTAGTTCCCAGCCCATAGAGTTGAAGCTGAGAGAGAGAGTCGAAGTACCTGAGTGGAATGATGCTTTCTTGAAGGATCGAAGTGTGACTGTCGCGTTCCGAATTTTTACGAGTTGTTTCTCAGGGTGGATGGATGCAGAGGGTCTTGAAGAGATCATGAGAGGAGAAGAGATTCCTGTGGGTTCGTTGCACGTCGATAAGACTTGGTTGCGGCAGAGGTATGGCGATGAAAGTGTTCGAAAGGCCACGAGAGTCTGGATGTGCTTGATCACGAAAATCAACGTTCAACCTATACTAGACCAGATACTAGCTTCAGAGAGTCCACAAGCAGGGTGGAGAGTGTTTCAGTCCTACTACACTACAAACAGGACGCATGAGAGAGAAATCCTGGACGGCACTTGGAACTGCCTTAGACAGAAGCATGGAGAGACTCTGGTCGACTACTGGGGAAGGGCGAATACTGTGTGGATGCAATTACAGTCTTGTGGGGACAATCGAGAGGAGACGTTAATGTCGAGACACTTTGCACGTGGCTTGCTCCCAATGTACGACGATGTCAAAGACCGTATTCTGTTCCACCCCATGCTTTCGAGAGGTACTCTGGAAGAGACGCTGAGGCTGGTCGAGCACGAGCAGAGGATCAAACGGAGGTGTGGGGAGGGGATCGAGGACACGAGGCATGCGCCCGTCGCTGCCGGCGCAGGCCGGGACGGCGGCATGAGGAGAGCAGCTGCTGCGGGAGCGGATGGCGGACCATCTCATGAGCAGAGAGGTGCCTTCTTCTGCCAGGTTCACGGAGCGAACTCCTCCCACAACACCCCAGACTACCATAAACTTCGCAAGGACTTCTTGTTCCACTACAACGACTTCATGGCGTTCATTCGCGAGAGGGACGGTATGCGGGGACCAGGTTTTCCTCAGGCCGGGGGGCAAGAATCGGGGCGCTTGTCGGGCGGATCATATCGAGAGCAGCTGCACCAACTCGACCAAGGGGCAAGCTGGGGTCGGGGCCGCCCGTTCTGTCCCCGTTCTGCAGGGCCCGACGCTGATGAGCAGCGAGTCTTCAACGAGGCCTTTAGCACCGCTACTCAGCCGGCGACTCAGCAGCAGCAGCAGCAGCAGCAGCAGCAGCAGCAGCAGCAGCAGCAGTACATCGGCGCTAATCCAACGACCTCTGCCTCCTCGACGGCGACCCCCTCTCCACCTCCGGGCGACACTCCTCCAGCAAGTGGCGCCCCTCTTCGTCTCTTCCTCACACGTAGTGTGAATTCTCTAGGCGAGTCTGATTCTGTGTCTGGAAATGAGATTAGAGTTGTTAGTGATGGGGAGGTGTCTGGTGTTCCCGTTGCTGGTATGTCTGTGCCTGATGTTCCTGTGGTTCCTGTGGTGAAGCCTGCTGTGACCTTTCAAGCCCCAGTATGGCACACTAGGATGTCAACACCCAAAGGTGGTGAGCAGTTGCAGGGAGACTCGGGGACGAGTGCGGGGATGTTTGATGCGAGGGAAGGTGTTGCGTCTAAGTGTGATGTGGCTGTGTTGGGTCGTGCCGAACAAATGGATGTTGACGGTTTCCACCACCGCGCTGGCTACTTTCCCCAACCCGTTTTGAGTTTGACTGCCAAGCAACAAGGGAACACCCTCCCCAGGGAGTTGGGACCCGGGGCCATCGCCGCTTCGCAGCCCGCTGCCACCGCTGCGCCTTGGGCCTGTAGCCGCCGCCGCCGCCGCCGCCGCCGCACCACCGCCGCTGCCGCCAAGTCCCGGGGCACCCGTGCCGCCTGCATCCTTCGCCGGATGATCGCCGCGCTGCCGGACCCGCGGATGACTGCGACGAGGACTACCGCCGCTCCGCTGCCCGCCGCTGTTACTACCGCCGCGCCGTTGCCGACACGCAAATCGGTGCCGACCTCCGAGGCCGATGGACCACATCCATCTCCGACGGCGCGTATTGAACGGCAAGCCGATGATTTGGCCTGGGATGATACGGACCGGTGAGCTGGGGGAAGGCGAGCTGGGGGGCGACGAGATGGAGGGCGGTGGAGAACAGGATGTTTGGGAGGGGTGCATGTGGGAGATCAAGAACAACCTGCTGGGGGTCGCCCCTCCGAGCGGGGCACTCCGTTTGGGCTCGTGACGCGCCTTGCATCGCGCGACGACATCGAGTCTGATCTAACAATGTGGGTTTCGTGTTTAGTTTAGTTTTTTTTGCCTTTCTTTCTGGCAGCGCGTTTTACTTTTGCACTGGTTTTTTCTTCTTTGTTGCTGTTTTTTATGTACATCCAGAATCATGGGGGGGGGGATGTCATGTGTGACCATGATTCTAGAGGGCATGAACAGCAATCGATTTGTTTTTGTTTCCCCATATGAACAGCTACCTTTGCAGGGGGGCTGTCTCCATGTTTGTTAGTTGGCATTTTGATATTCGCGGAGTGTTCTTGCATGAACTCTGGAAATGTAAGGGGTATGTTTCGGGATGTGACAGCGGGGGGCTGTCTATATGTTTGTTTAGTTTTCTATCCGTTTCGTGGACAGCAACGGCGGCACCGATTTGCGTGTGCGCACTGTTTAGTTTGGTGCTCAACGACTATACTGGAGCAAGGAGTTGGCAGGAGTGATTGTTAGGGCCTATGTGCTTTCCGAATACTCGTTTCTGTCGTCCAAGAAATTGTAACATTGTTTCGTTTGAGTTTTTGTGCCTACTCTTTGAAGCTGTTTTCCTCAGAATTGTCCGTCCCCATTCCGATGTTTTTCTGATGCAGCGCTGCCGCTTGTTTGGTATTTGTCTGAGAATGGTTCTGTGCTGTTGACGGTTTGAGATAATTTCCAGAGAAGGATGCATCGCCCAGCGGGGATGGAAACCACGGGCAACGGCGGTTTAGTGACAGATGTATGCGGGTTTGTGGATCCGGAATTGTTTTTTTGGTTGGTTTTTGGTTTTGGCTTGTTTCGGCGTTCTTTCGGATTTGATTTTGCGATTGAAATTGCACCTGCAAGAATATTTGACGGCATGAAGGCTGCGTTGAAACTGTTCAGAAAGGATCATGATGATGGAATAGGGTTATTGGTTTGAATCCTTGCGGCCATGTCGCGAAGGCCGCTACTATGGTTGTGCTTGTTGTTTTTGTTTTTTCCTTCTGCGTGTGGCATTTTTTTTAGGTAGAAGGCTCTATCTACATTGTTGTTGTCCCCTGTGTGTTTGGCGCGCCTCTCCATGTACCATCGGCCAGGGGTAACCCCTCTATTTATATAAAATGCTATGTCTTCGATGCTGTTGTCAATTGTCATTGGGGGGGGAATTGGTGTGTCATGACAATTAACTACAGCAATGTTACGAAGAATGGAATGTTTCGTCTGTTTTCGATGTTCGATTTGCAGAGTTCGGGATTTGACAATGCAGGTTGCGATTTTGGGGTTGTTTCCAGTACCCAAATGTCACAAGATGCGTTTATCAAGTAGAGGGTTGATCCCTTCACGTCTGGTGTTCGGAGAAGGGGGGCCGCAGCCAGACATGCATGGGTAGGGTATGCAGGAAGAAAATAAAAGGTATTGTAGGAAACTGAACGAACGGAGGTTTGTTTGTGTTTGAGGAAAAATAATGAAAGAAGAAGGGGGGCCTATCTTTGTAGCACTCCATGACTCCAATGTACCTCGCGCTGTCAACCACGCAGGCAGGGCACGTAGCGATGTCACATGTTTCAAGGAGATTTTGTTTCTGAGGCAGGTTTGGTGTTGCTCCCATGTTGCTGAGGTATTCTGGTTTGTAATTTCATCGTGTTTGTTGGACATTGAATTCAAGATTGGCCGATAGAAAATACTCGAAAGGGTTTTTTTGTATTAATGGTCTTCGTGTTGTTATGAGGATGAGGTATTATTGTGGAGTCGAGCATTTTTGTGCAATCATGATTCTTGTGCTACGTGTGGATTTGAAGTCTCCTCGGAAAGTGATTTGTCCCGGACGGTGTTGGATGTGTTTGCATTTGTGTTCGTTTTCATTTGTTCCTGATATAACCCATTGCGGTTGTTTCCACGATTTGAGTTTTGGATGATTTGATATTGGGAATTTGAAATTCATGAGCGACCGATGGAAATTGTTGGTGGTGTTCCTGGTTTTATGGTTTGGAACCGATGGGAATTGCAATCAAGTGTTTCTGGTTTAATGGTTTTTAGTGAATGTTTTGATCTTTGGAGATTCTGGATACAATGGAGACCGATGGAGATTCTGGTAGTAGGTGTTTCTGGTTCGTTTGCGACAAATGGAAGTTCGAACTAGTCTCTCTGGTTTAATGGTTTATGGTTGTTGCAAGAGGATGGGAGGAGAAACGACTGTTGCACAATGACATTGATTTCTGGAGTTTTTGGGATGGGTTTCGTGTGATGCATAATATAAGCAAGTTCGGGTATAATCTTGACAATGCAGCGAGCAGGGGGGCTGTTGGATGTACTCACAGCATTGACAGATTATTGCAACCGAGGAATGTTCCTAGAAGATGGAGCGGGGGATTTTGGGGGTTCCGCAGTTGTAATAAATTGGGGGAATGGTGGTACCATCTTTGCCACATATTATTGTTTTCTGGGTATGCGTGTCAGCAACGGTGTTGGCCACGTGCCCTTGATTTATTCATCTTCCTTTTTCCCGGCTATCACGCCCTGGGCTATCACGCCCGTGCCCATACTACCTATCCACCATCTATCACGCTGCCAGGCTTTCACGCCTCTAGGCTATCACGCCATCACAACAGCTATCACAGCACCAGCGTCAACACATCAGAGCTATCACGCTCCGGAACATCATAGATGCGGCGGGTTACCACACCCGTGGGCAGTTTACTGTATTTTATCGTTGCCGGCAAACTCGCCGCGCGGTTCTTTTATTTTTGCCGTCTACAACTGCGCCGGGCGCACCAAGCCACCCAACAGCCTCCCATCATATCAAGAGCGACTAATAGCACGCTCTTTTTTTTGCTTCTTGCTGCTGCTGCTGCTGAGTTGTACTCCAATAATACGTCATCACCACCGCCGTGCTCATCCAATCTCCCGATGAAACTTCCCCGCAATTTCTTGCCTATACCTTGTTGTTGTTGTTGTCTTCACATTAAAAACCGTTCCGATCTCTCTCTACCCAGTACCTTCGTATGTATGTCCGTACTGATCCAACACTCGACGCGGTCGATTCCCGTGGTCACAGGTTAACTTACTACCCTAAAAAGGTACACTTGCCACTGTACGATTCAATCCCGCGCGACGAACCCCAGATTTCCTTCGTTCAATCTTACACATTTGTTCAAAACGAGGACCCGATTCGCTGAGTGTCCGTCGATTGACTTTTACCAGAATCGGTACACCTTCGTACATGGCGTCAGCAGGATACTGGTTCAAATCTCCTTGGGTGAACATTTTTTCTCCTGGCTTGGACATTTTCCCATGGACACAATGCGTGTCAGTCCTGAGAACACCTCTTGGAAATCGATCCTACAAAGAACAAACACACTTTCATCGAATTACCCGTCCTGGCCACAAGAGGTTCCCAGTTGAGGGTAAATTCTGTGGGTGGAGAGTTTTAAGGACCCGATTCGCAGGGTATCCGTCGATTGACTTTTACCAGAATCGGTATACCTTCGCACATTGATGATGGGGAATCCATGGTGATGGCGAATGAATTTATTCTCAACAGACGCTGCGGATCAAAGCCGCGACGAGCGAGCGTCGCGTGCCTACAGAATCATCAAACAAAGAGAAAAAAAAGTGGTTTGTTGTCCTTCCTCTACCAGGCTCAGCCCACAAGAAATGCCTCCGATGTGTGTGGACTTGACCGCTCTCCTCAGTTGGCGCTATGTATACATACCACGGTCTTATTGCCTCTAACAGCAGTAAGTACCTCTCTAAATGTTAGCTTATTACAGTATGTATGTTGACCTGCCGCTAGGTAACACTGATGACCACACTGGCCTGGAAGTTCGAAACTCGAAATTTGAAATTCGAAGTAGTATGCGTACCATATATGACACAAGATAACACACCCCCTGGACCGATTTTCAAAGCTCGATTACTCCACGACGAAGAGGATGCATAAATGAAACAATACGTTTTCGAACAGCTCTCGACGAGACGGTTCCAACGCCGCCGTTTTCGGCGCTGTGACTCTTCCTGCTGTTGAGAAATCGAGCTTTGAAAATCGGCCAAGGGGGTGTGTTATCTTGTGTCATATACGGTATGTATTTGTAGCAACAGGTAGGTGCGGGGTGTGATGTTTTGGACAGGACAGATGAACTTTGCACGTTGTGGCACGACAGAAGAAATAGAGACGGAGAATAAGTAGTTCCACACACACCTACTACAACTGAACTTCGTGCCCACCTGCCCATCATACCCCAGGCGCGACGTAAAGGAGATCCCAGCGCGGGCAGTGCTCGAATAGGAGTGACAGAAGAAGACGGCGAGGAGCACTTACAGAGAGGTGTGAGCAAGGTAGGAAACGGAGAAGGTTGTCCCTGGTCATAGCAGCAGCTGTGCGAAAAAATATGCGGCCCAACTTCATGTTCTGGTCTGGGTGGTGTTCTGGTGTCCTTTGCTCATGTCGTGTCGTGGCGCTTCTCTCTTTGCTCAAACAACCAACCTTGGGGAGATCGCGGCGGATTTGGCTGAGAATGAGTGAGACAGAGGGGGGGGGGGTGGGGGGGTGCATATCGTGCGGAAGAGGTGCGGTTAGACTGCGCGGGGGGCAAACGGTTGGATACTCTAGAGGTCTTCTTTACTACGGAGTATTTCAAGAATTAATCCGAACGATAGTTGTCACGTGGATGTGATGCACATCTGATCTGCGCATCATCACTGCTACATCGCTGGGGCGCCGAAGCATTACGCGGTCTAGGGATTTTCATGTGTCCACCTCAAGCCGCTGTGGTCCCTCCCTACATCGCAAACTTTTCCTTCGGGGATGTTCAACCCCGGTTCTGTGCCCTCCACCCGGCACGCGAGGCTGCTACAGATGCAGACCTTCACCATGGCGAGTGTGCTTGGTGGCGCTTGCTAGGCACAGGGCTTTGGAAGCTGCTGAGCTGTTGCTGTTGATGTGTGTGTGGTGTTGCATGGAAGATCCAAGCCGCTTTTCGGCATCAGCAGAGGCCCCGTGTAGACTGCTACCTGTCTCATTCCCCAAGCGACTTTGGTGTTGGGTTTGAGCCTGTACCGATTTGGAACCCACGGTGCCACGGAAGGAGAGTGCCCACAGCAGCCTAGCCCGGCGTGGACGATCTGTCCTTGATTCTTAACCCCACAGGTGTGAAGCCAACAGCGGAAGCTGCCTCGAATGTGGTCCGCTACTGCTGTCTGTATCCGCTACATTCTCTCTTCTTTGTTGTTATTTTGTTCTACAGCCCCTTGCTGTGTGCTGCTGCTATGTTCACGATGTTATAGCCCCCCTACTATAGAGGGACCACGCCCTAGACCGACAGGGACCTATAGCCCGAGGGCAGGGGGGTGTTCGGAACTTCTTACGCCCTCCTCACTTGGAGTATTGCGGCCACAGGTGTTCGGTGAACCACCGTGTGCTCCAAAGTGAGCGTCTCTAAATCATATGCTTTTTAGAGAGGAATTTGGGCCTTTTTTCCCCGCATTTTTTTGCTGACAGCTGGTGCTCCTCTCCGTGCAACCTATTTATGTAGGGACCTGCGACCGATCAGTTCCACCGCGCAAAGAACAGCAGGGCCGGGCATTTATTTCTGCTGTGTACCGAGACCTTCGGCTCGATACCCCGGACTGCTGCGGGGAGGAGAAGGGGGCGGCCCGCGATGGCCTACCCACCTTTCCCAGCGTTGTTCGTCTGTTCGGCAATCAGCTATTCACTTGTGCCCACCCACTGCATACCTGCACACCCTGCTGTGTCTTGACATGCGATATGTGGTCCAATGTACTGCTGTGGAAGTATGCCGCAGCAAGCGAGCAAGAGCACGTCTTATTATCCGCCTCTGCTGTGTATATACCAAGAGAGACGACCATGTTCATCCTTTGCCGAGAACTGCAGGTTGTTGGCGTCCTACCCAGCCCTGAGTACCATCCCACTACATATGATGGGGACGGTGGGGCACGGATTTGCGCTTTCGGTGGCGCTGCTGGCAAATTGGTCCATGGGTGCAATTCCAAGGTGAAGAAGTGTGTACATGATGGACCAACAAGGACCTTTCCTAATATCTAAACCTTTCTGCCTGTGCGCTTCGAAGATACCGATCGCCGCGTTCACCGCAGGTTGGCTACCTCTACCGAATTTGCTACAAGCTATTGATCGCCAGTACACAACAACGTTTTCGCTCGCTCACATCTACCTTGATCCGCCCCCTCCGGCAGATCGGTACAATACACCCATCGCCCCCGTTACAGCATGTGAACTTTTGTATGTGGTGCAAACCAAAATATGCGATGTTACTTAGAGGCGAGATAGCTCTCCGGAAACTCATCCAGGTTTTCCTGCTGTGTATTCGCGTCTCAGTGACGGAGCCCCCTTGACAAAGGGATGGTGGATGGATCTATTGGTTCTCGTCTGTATGTTTAGTCGCCGCTGATGTCGGCCCTGCCCTATCTCTGTTCAACCTGGGTTCAGTGTATCAAGTTGCATTTTTACCGATCATGCACATCATTTGCAATGCCATGGAATTCGAGGGTAATACTCCCTTTGTTGTGGGATATTGAGTACAAGGATCTGAGCAGTAGTTCTTGGCAAGATATTCCGGTTATGGCATGAGCTGCACCTCCTCATGCATAAGATTGTTATCAAAGAGGGGGTATTGCCATAGCGGCCCCTCCCAGCAAGGAGAGGTCCGCGCCCCCTTCTGTTGAGTCTATCCAAAGAGCAAGGAGACGGCATGTAAGGCGGCCAAAGAGATACCTACCGGAAAGTGAGTGATAACTCAGGGCCTTCAGGGATTGCTACGCCTGTAAATCTCCTAACAGTCCTGCGACGAGCAAGGAGACAGCATGTATGGCGGCTAAAGAGATAAGGAACAAAAATACTGTTGTGAGGTTTACACATCCAAAGTGGTGGAGGCCCTGAATATGACCCACATGTTTCTAAACCTCTTTGGCCGCCACAGATGCTTTGGACAGACTGAACAGAAGGAGGCACGGATCTGTCCTTGCAGGGAGGGGCCGCTATGGCAGTATCCCCTCTTTGATAACAATCCTAGGAGAGTTGAACCCTCCAACCATAACCTGAGTATCTTGCCTAGAACTAACGTTCACATCCTTGTACGTACTCAAATCCCATTACATCATTGAGTGTCATGGAGACCAACGGTGTGCCATGGAACGGCCCGTGGCAATTCACGGAGCCCCATGGGTATCCTTTGGCACTCTTCATATTGTTCAATGACATATTCCATACGAGTATGGGCTAATTGTATTTCATGGAACATGTACAATTATGGAATCTCAACGTGAGCTTGAATGCAAATAAATACTGAAAATGACCGGATAACACCTCGCAATCGAAGTGTCGACAACCAAAGTGCGTCCCACATGTCTTTGGTGGGGTAAATGCCGTGAAGCCCTTCTTTGCAGGACGTTTAGCGAAGCTTGGTTGGCTCATATGCTCAGGCTTGAGAGAGGAGTCGGCAGCGCGCTCGGCATTCCTGGTAGTGAAGCTGGCTCAAACCTAGAACTAGAAGTACCTGTAGCGAAAGGATCCGAGAGGGGAGCGAATGACGAGGAGGTGTTGTAAATTTCGTCCATACTGCCCGTCTCCATTGGATGCGGTGAATAGTCGCTCGGTGCATCCTGGACAACCATGTTGCTGGAGGGGCGTACACAATCCTGTCTATAGCAGAACATGCAGCATACGGCTGTTTGCGGGGTGTTGTTGCAGGCTAGTCCGCAAACGGCGTCCAGGAGTCGAACGGTCTAATCATGAACGAGAGCATATCACGCGAAAGAGGGAGCGAGAGAGCGAGGGAGAGAGAGAGAGAGAGAGAGAGAGAGAGAGAGAGAGAGAGAGAGAGAGAGAGAGAGAGAAAAGAGAGAGAGAGATGCCCATCCAAGAAAAACAAATCCCAATCGGTCTCTCCAACGGGGTGTTGTCTCTTCAAGCCAAGAAGATGAAATATCTCATAAAATACAAGCGGCTTCGTCTCGCCTGTCTTGCCGTATTTTGGCGCATGTACACATGCGTACAGCGCATGGGATGAGAAGGCGCACTTACACTATATTTTGAATTTTCCATTTATTTTGGACGTGCTGGCAGGGGTCACACAGGACGAACGCCACACAGGAGGTTGTTCCCCGCCTTCCTTCTGATGTGCTTGCCTCAATCTATATCGCGAAAATGATTCAGCCGTTCCTCGTCGACCAGAAATCGTTTTACAGACACCGCGAGCTTGTAGAAACCTCTGCTTCAAGTAAAGCCCACAGAAGGAGATAATAACGAAGAAATATTTCATTGCACATGTACCAAATCAAGTTGGGTTTTGTTTCGAAAAACATCATGAAGTTTTCGCGGCAATCCACGAAAATATCAACGAACAGCAAGAGACAGGCTTCACTAACATTATCATGCGGAAAGAGATGGAGGTTGATAACGGCCTGCTTATTATGCCTATCCTATGGTGGGTTTCAACTTGCCGTTCCAAGCGTTTCCTAAGAACATGCCGATGCTCGGTTGATCCGGTGAAACCCTCAATCGTACTAAAATAGGGTCTCCTTACCCGTGTGACGCATTCATGCATTGGTATCAGGTATCAAGCACGGCTTGATGGAACGGAAACTGGAAAGCGAGCCAGGGAGCGGGAATTAGGTGAGCATGTGCATGCAGGTAGACGAGCCGCCGATAGGCTCTCCAGAGTAGACTTGATTTGGAAAGCTAATATGAGGCCGCAGTTACCGCACTTGTGAGTTGTCAGCGATCTCCATATCGATGACTGCTCTCGTATCCCCGCGTCGTTCGAATACCCAATGCTCCGCTTCATATGCCATGGTCGACCTCACTTGAGCAGGTGATGATGAGGACGCCATTGCGTTCAACAAGCACGACTGCACGTACGCCATCCCCAATGCCAAAGTGGCTCGAAAACAACGACATGACTCGACGATCGAGGGCAACGTCGTCAAAGTCACGCATCTTCAGTTCGGCCGTACGGGCAACCGCTTCATGGCCGTGTATCGAAACTTAGCCCTCGGATACTGTTGCAAAGCTAAGCAGGTAAAATAGCGGTACTGGATGCATGAATACTCGCGTAGCACTAGCTTTCGCCCTAGGTCAATTGGTCTCCCTAGCGGTGATGGCGGAGACGCCGCATGCAATGGCACTTCTGGTCGCCCTGCCCCCCCTGTCGCATTAGGTTTCCAGTGAAGATAACCGACTTCACGCACAAACTCTTTGAAATCAGTGCATGCGATGTATCTGTGCGCGCGCGGAACCGTGTGATTCATTGTAGGTGTGGCTACCTCCGAAGGACGACGTACTCGCGCCTGGAATTTTCAACGAGGGAACTCCCGGCCCACGCTGGTTCGATTTTTCCAGCGCTCCGGATGTGGACGGTGTTGACTTGGGCAGGTGTCCAATTGACATTATATGGGAAAACCGAGGGGCAATGCAGATGGCAGGATGTGAGTGATCCGTCAAGCTAAGCACGGCCGTAACACGGAGAATATGAGCTGCAATTGTGTGACCTGTTCAGAAGCCCTCCTTTGTTGTTGAGCTTCTCGCCTTTTTGGCCGATTTCTGATCCAATCAAGCTCGCAAAACCCAAGCCTTTGTTGCTCTATATCGTGCCTCCCCCACCGCAATGCATGCGTGCAAACAACAGTGGACAACCCGGAGCGGAACAAGTATCTCCCGCACATTCGAGATTGTATGGCCAAGGCGCCGCGCCTACTAGGCTGCGAGGCCGCCTACTACTTTCCGCAGGACATCGCCGTGTGCCCAAGAAAGAAAAAACCATTTTTGGCCCTTGGGGATCGAAACCCACCTGGTGGGGCGGGAAACCTGGTGCTTCACGTGCGGTCTGGCGACATCTTTTTCGACCGAGTCGTCCCTTACAAGGGTCAGGTAAAACCAAGCCTTTATTGCCAGCTTATCCAACTCCGATTTGTGCTTTTTGGCATTCGTTGATTAGTTGAGCTCGTGATGTCGGTTGGGCCCTCGTTCCATATCGCGGGTCAACGTCTTCGCTGAACGTGCCCCCCGCCGCCCTTCAACCGGTCCGCTTATACCGAGTCTTTCCTGTGTGTAACGCCACCTTCTGATGTCTCGACTCCCTTGTGTCGTACTGAACAACAACCAAACAGCCCCCGCTGCAGTTCTACTTGCTGCTGATGCAAGACCAACCGTGGGACCGCATTGACGTTGTTACTAACGGGCAAAACTGGGACAATGTGAACCCCGTCGTGCCCGCTCTCATGGCCATGCGAGCAACGGGCGCGTTGCCGGACAACGTTTACTTCCACACGGTGAATGTATTAAGTGGTACTGCTGTCGTACATTCCTCTGCTGGTGTTGTCTTGTTTGGGGTGCGTTGTTTTGGCTTGAAGGGTGAACAGCATGCCGCAATAGCGATCATGGGTATGCTTCCAGGAAGGTGCCGTCTTCACGAAAGTACAAGGTGGACCGTCTTGATCACTATTTTCCAATTGTATGCCGACCGTATGTTCTCTCCATGGGGCAGGGTTTGGCTTTGCGACGGGCGCATCGCCGATTGTTCTGGTAAGTCCTCATGTTTGCGCGCCCGCTTTCTTCCGAGCTCGACTTGAGAACAATGCTTATCGTATGCGTATATTACGGTATGTGCACGATTTGTCCATCGGTTTCACTCAGGAACGATCGATGGGCGAGGACCTCCAGAGCATGCTTTGCGCCGATTCTCTTGGCTTGGCCAAATCTAGCCTGGTAAACTTCCTCAGCTACCACTCAACCGCGAATCGGGTGTACTACCCGTGGCGGTGTAACCACGACCTCAGAGAGCTGGCCCGGCTTAGACCAAAGACCAAGGTATGGGTCCTTTCTCGCCCTTTCATAGCCGGACGAGGGTTGACACAATGCGTTTTCCCGGAATGAGTGAAATTCGAAAAATATTCACTTCTATGTCTGTTCGCCTAATGTGTACCAGATGTATCTAGGTATTATCTGTTTCTGTCCCAGAGCCAAACGGGAGTGGTTCACTACCCGCGTTCGCGCTGTGTTTGGAGTCCACTCACGGCATCCTCTCCGATACTACGGCACTCAAATAATGTATCAGGCACCTACCCAATTCATTGGCGACCTACTTCTCTCGAGTTTATCCAGAAGCGTTCAGACCCATGTTTATGGTCGCCAAATCTTTGAAAAAAATCTTCAAATGTTGTCAAACATTTGCGCGCGAATAGCTGCCAGAGGAACATTTGAGTACCGTTTTTATGGGCAACAAAATCTTTATCGTGTGGTTTTCTCGAAATGCATCGCATGTGCGGCGGGAATCGTGGTCTACTGCTACCAAACGATTTGTGACAGACAAACCACAAATGCGTCATGGAAACTGAACGTAACAAGGTCGCAAAGGGCTCCCCACAACCCTTGATGCACTGAGCTGATGCTGTGCCCGCCAATATGTAGCGATAGCGCTCCGGGCGTGCGAGCAAAATGTTCTCGGTGTCAAGAAAGAGACCAAAACGTGCGTCAGCGCTTTCCAACGGCAAAAAGTCGGCCGCTTGAGAGGACACGTGAGTACAAAACTATCCAGCTCTCGTCCTCTAGACCATCGATTCATGTTTTGTCTTCTTGGGTGTCTTCTCCATCAACGAATCTCATCCGGTTATTCGTGGGTTGGCAGTGGCCGCGCTCAGCCGGCAGGGAGGCACATCGTTGTGCGCGCAAAGTTGTGGACACAACGTTTTTTTCGGTCTATTTTTTCACTTGAATATAGAGGGCTTGTTCCTCCGTCCCAAAAAAGACTTTTTCAACACATCGAGTTCACAGCGACGCGCCTCCCTGCCTGTTGAGTACGTCCACTGCTGAACCACGCACACCCGGATGAGAGCCGTTGATGGAGAAGACACCCAAGAAAACAAAACATGAAGCGATGGTCTAGAGGACGAGAGCTGGATAGTTTTGTACTCACCTCTCCTCTCAAGCAGCCGACTTTTTGCCGTTCGGAGACACAAACCACGCTTTCTCCGTGCCCTCCAAACCACCCCTGTCTGTTTTTTTTTTTTGTGCACGCTTGACGAGCTCCCGCCATGTATCAGCCGGCAAAACATTGACACGGTGACTCTAGGATTGTCCGGATCCCTCTATGAGCTTGCTACGTTGAGTGTGCGCTAGGCAGTGGTTGGTGTTTAGGACGGAAGGGGCGGTCGTTTACTAATCCCGCCGCTCTTGGGAAACATTTTCGCGACCTGCCCCATTTCAAAATGTTTGAGAATATTTTGCCAAACGAGCGGCTTTTGCCCCATTTCAAAATGTTTGAGAATATTTTGGCGAAGATTTTCTCCCATAAACAGTGAAACAAAATCTTTGTCCGCAAATGTTTGAAAATATAAACATTTTGGCAAAGATTTGGCGACCATAAACATGGGTCTCAGTGAGAGAAGCTTTATCGGAAGGAAGTTATCATACATGTACCACAGCCCTTGACGTAAGACTCATTTTGGTAGGAAAGCGTCCCCTCCAACATGACCGTTTCACTAGGTTGTTCGCATGTATCCACGCGTATGTATATGACAATCTCGAAGTTGACCTTCGAATGAACGTGGAGGCATGTGCAACACACATGAACCAGACCCAGGAGGGGGCCGAAACACCCCCCGCCTTTTTTGACGTGCAACCATTGCACCTGAATTCTCTGCATCAGGTGTACGGGCTACAGCTGGATAGGAGCGGCTCGTACAGTGTCTATCGACATTGGGAGAACACACCTGAGCAGCGAGCGGAGATGCTGGGGTATAACGTCACAACTACGTTCCAGCGGTGCATATAAGCCAGCGGAGTCGAAGCCAAATGGTTTCACTGCGGCGGGGATCACGAGTGTGGACATTTGTTTGCTGTGTGGTGCCAGTAGTGGTTTGTCTTTATTTAGCATGTCTTTTTTGGGGAAGGTGTTGCGAATGTCGGTGATGATGATGCTGTGCCGCGTGAAATAATTGCACATTTTGACAGGTGAACAGTTCGCCGTGCCTTTCGGGAGTGAATTTCAGCACTCGGCTTGCGAGCTGTGGTGGCCATCATTCGAGGCATCGATTACAGGCCCACATCATTAAACAATAAGTGCAGATCCATGAATTCGCAGATGGCCACGTTCATGGGGCTGCCGTATGCACACGTGCTTATATGGTGCTTATCATTCACAAGGCGGGGGCAGGTTTCGGCAACAAGAGTGAAACGGGCGTCGGTGTGACTCTTTGCGCAGAGGTGGGGTTGTATGTGACATATTACAACCTACCCCGTTTTATTCGTCACATATAGACAATTGTGCCCAGGCGACCCTCAGAGCTTCCCCCCTTTCAACCAAGCGTTTGCGTGCCCTCCCGGGAAGCACCCTCGGCGGCACTCTGTTTTGAACCTCTAGAGCACTGCTCAAGCAACATTATTTTGTGCTTGATAGCATGGCTGCACCTCGATTCTCCAAGGTTAGGGCGTTATGCACCAACTGGCATCCCTTCGTTGTTTTTCATATATATTGGCGCGGTGAAACCGATTGGATCAATCCGTGCTCCCTACACCGCGTGGAAACAGTTGCTGAGAGGGCACAAACAATTCTATGTATGTGCATATGTATGTATTTTTTTTCCTAGTAATGTTAAGGAGGACCCGATTCGCAGGGTATCCGTCGATTGACTTTTACCAGAATCGGTACACCTTCGCACATGGCGTCAGCGGCAGGATACTGGTTCGAATCTCCTTGGGTGCACGTTTTTTCTCCTGACTTGGACATTTTCCCATGGACACCATGTGTGTCAGTCCTGAGAACACCTCTTGGAATCGATCCTATAAAGAACCTTGTGACACTTCCATCGAATTACCCGTCCTGGCCACAAGAGGTTCCCAGTTGAGGGTAAATTCTGTGGGTGGAGAGTGTTGAGGAGGACCCGATTCGCAGGGTATCCGTCGATTGACTTTTACCAGAGGCTAGCGTTTCATCCAAGTGGGCGTCTAGCGGTAAAAACAGTAACCAGCGGGAACGATCTGCATGAACGCACACATTACGTGGCTGTGGCCGCGTGCACAGCATGCCAATCTATGTCGCAAGCGTCCATCCTTCTTCTGTTGATCAGACTGCCAGGATGCAAACGCTTTGGAATGAAACATTCGAAAGAGTGAACTATATATAGCTACGTATGTATGTAAGATTTCACAACTCCTTTGCAATTTCCAAGCTCGTTTCTCCACGGCAAATATAGCGGCGATTCCGAAAATGGAACGATCTTGTCGCGAGCGTTCTGAGAACTTGTTGCTATCCATCCTCTTCGTCCTGGAGTACAAGTAGTCGCTCTGAAGATCGGTTCAGGGTGTGTGATATCTTGCGTTAGTTCGGTAGGTTCAACATGGGGGAAGCAGTAGTATGTCGTCTTTACGTCTTCGTGGGTGCACGCTGCTGCTGCCGCGGTCCGCTTCTGTCGGGGTAGAACGTTCCTCATCGCCTTTGATACGATTATTGTACTCGAAAGATTTTCAACTAGATGCATTTTCCAATGGTTACAACACCACTGCTCTGCTGCTGCCTGTGCGCTGTGCGTTGTTCGAAGTTTTATTTCGACTGTGGGTATATCTCGAATGGGTAGTCTTTCTGTGTGTGTTTTTATTATTCCTTAATTTTTATTTTTTAGTGGGTGGGGCACACCCAATAAGAATTACGATGTGCGGCGCCCCCGCTGGTCAAACGCGGCGGGATCGTCTGTCATGCCGCACAGCACAACACAGTAGCGGTCCCCTGCACTGCTACATCATATAGATGCTTTCCAGGGCGAGGCAACGGTTCCTGTCAGCAACGACCCGATGCCCGAAGCAGCGGGCTGCATGGAGTACCTCGAATCGACCGCCACAGCCAACGAGATGTATCAACAGCAGCAGCAGTCGGAGTAGCAGCAGGAACGGGGCAGAGGGAGGCGGAGGACGAGGAGGAGGAGGAGGAGGAGGAGGAGGAGGAGGAGGAGGAGGAGGTGCAGGGTGGGGACATTATCGCCAGAGTGAGCATGCAGGTGGAAGCGGATGGAGCCAGAACTCGACTTCCGGCTTCCTAAGGTACGCGTGTTTGCCTCCTGTTGTCTCTTGGTATTGTCGTGCCGCTGGGTGGGGTCGAAACATACCAAGAGTCGTCGTTTGTTCTGGGTGTTGCACTGCTGTATGCACACAAGACCATCCGTGTTGACTTCCGCGATCAGCTCGGCGGATTTGTGTCTCTCCGCGCTGAAGCACGCACGCAGCAGCTCGACCGAGAAGCAGGCTCCCGGCTTACGCACTGGGTGAGATGAGTATTAGCTGGTACTGACTTGGAATTTTGAAGAATCCCATTTGCGCCGCTCACCTGAAAAGAGACAGCAGTGTACTGCATACAACAGCAGCAAACCGCCGTTGTCGGTGGTTGACGCCTGTTAGACGACTGGAAATTGGTGTACAGAACTCATCCAGTGTTTAATTTCTAAAGATATCAATATCATTATTGCCTCGACACCTTCTACCCGGTAAGAACATCCTCTGCTGCCCTGCATCCTCGTTTCTCATCTCCGTAAGGTCAACTCGGAGTAGCAGGTTCCGCGACCAAGTCCCCCTGCCATGGCTAGCGTTGGTCCTCTTTCAGGCCGTGGAGTTTGGGCTCGCCGCGTACGAGGTGGAGACGGAAAAGTTGGACGAACTTGTTCAGCGGTGAGAGGTTGCACATGGTGAACCGTGTATTTGCCTAGCATACGTCTGTGCTTGTACGCTCAGTACGATATCGACCACTGCTTTTGCTATACTTGTGTCGTGCTCTGCCTTGTGGCTGTAGCTCCTCCCCTTGTAAATAGTGTAATAGCCCCCGTGACCGATGGCGAACAGTATATGAAGCAGTGGGGGTCTTGGTGACCATGCCCGCAAACTGCGTGCAGTTGGCACGATGGAAAAATCGAAATAATCACTTGTATGGCGTCTCTCTTGATGGGTTATAGAATGGTAGGACGTGGGCGGCAAGATGAATTCTGGCTGTGTGTCGCTAGTGCTCTCGATACTAGCCCAACATGTTTTAGGGACGCGGCAAAAAGCCGTGTTTGAGCTTAGATCACGGCAAGTCTTGTAGGAAAGATGACCAAGGCCGTCGCGGAGTCAAGCATTGTAGAGGAAACCGAGGAACGACTTGTGTCGGTTCTCGCACACGCTCTTGTCGCACGTTGCCGCCCAGTTCTCCGAGGTGGACACACGCCCGCTGCTTCCAGCCGGACGTAGCATAGAACTGAAAGAAAGAAGTTGCCCCTGTGCGTCGGCGCACCGCAAGTTAGTTGGCCACCCGGAGATGACGTCGCCTTTTGAGCATTTGACGACCATGATCTCTCTGCGGCGGACGAACTCGAAATTGCCAGCGGGTGCTGGGAGGTGTACGCACGCGAACGCGTGTTGCTTGGCGCAGACACCCTATGTAAGAAACGGCAAGCGCTGACCCTGCGTATCAACGAATCCCACCCCGGTCTGCTTCTCGAGAACTAGTGCGCATCGCATCGCCCATGTCCACTGTTGTCAGATCCGCTTGTTAAGTTTACCTGCTAACCGTTTTTCAATCCTCGTTGAACCTGTCGCGAATTCCGCGGTTGCTGTCCAGGTGCAACTTCCACATCGCGACGGCTACCGTCGGAGAGGCGGTAAACCTGACTTCCCTCCAAGAGCTCCTTGACTTGGTAAGAACTACCCTTTGACGACTTTTGGCTTGGACTGGAGGCCGCTCGACTTGATTTTTTGGTTCTCTTCAAGCCGTCGGCACCATTTTTATCACGCCCTTGTCTTGCTGGGACAGCGGAGAAAGAAAAGAGCATGAAAAACAAGGTGTTTTCTGCCCATGTTGTTCGGTGTCGGTGTCGTTGGACTTTAGTTCGTTTCTCCGCAAGCTGTTCGTACGCTTTTTCAACCATGCCCTTTTCTTGTTGGTATAGCAAAGAACGTACGCAAAGCGTGTTTTCTGTCTACATACATCGTTCGATGTCCTTGTCGGGTCGGATTCACCGATTGTGTTTTCTCAGAACAGAGGACGACGCGCCCCGTTGGATTCGGGATGACCAGATTCCTGTGTCCCCGGCTGTTCGTGCTATGCATACAACATTTTTTATCAACCGCTTCCGTAGGAGGATGGAAAATCTCGCGACGGAACCGGGCGCGTCTAGCAGATGACGGAAATATACCAGATGCATCAAATCCCTGTCCCACATCTCGCGTGAATGCCCGCCGTACAACATGGTTCCTGTTGACCAGCGTCCTCCTGCTTTGTGTAATGCGATTGGTTGTTGCTCGATTGTATTTTTGCACGAAAGGTGCACCACTCGGTCCTCGCCGTAGGCCCCACCGCTCTGCCGAAGCTGCTGGACGCGGGCGTCATCGGGATCGCCCTGAGGGGTGCCGAGTCTCCGAACACACACGTAAGCAAGGGGTGCGAGTGAGAGAGCCTATCCTCGTTGGGCATTAGGTGGGTCTGACCGTGCGTTTCACGTACCCCCCCCCTTCCAACGGTTGGGAGCATGCATCGCTTGTCGAGACGCTCGTTCAAAACCGTGGTCTCGCCTTGAAGGGGGGCCACATTCGCGAAATATTTATGTTTTTTTCTTTTTTCTTTTTTTTTGTCTTCACTTCAAATCAGCGCTCACAGCACTAGTGCCGTTTACTCCAACCCGTGGTCACAAAGAAGAACCCCTCTCTACCCTCCCCTCCTGCGGTACTTTGACTTGATTTTTAATGCGAGAAGAGTTCAGCACTCTCTTCCCTCTGTGAACACACGAGCTAGCGCTATCCACTAGGCCAGGAGGAAGCGAGAGAAAAACTCACTTTGCAAGAAAAGCTCGCTTACGCCGGGATCCGAACCCCTGACCTGACCTCTAGAAGGTTTCGAGGATACCAACTAGACAACCGGGGCTGGAGGTTTATCAATCACCAATGGCGTCGTAGGCGCAGGCGTTCGCGTCGTACATGGCCGTGCGAAGTCAGCGAAGCACCAACGTACTCCCGCGTTGGAGCCGGGTTCGTCGCATGATGGGTGGAATTTTGGGGGGACTTGACAGTGCGATTTTTTTTGTGCCTTGTCCTCGCAATTTTTGCCCTGCGTCCTCATGAACGGCATGCCATTGCCCTGCCACCGTCCGTATCGCGCACAGCGGCTGCATGAAGAAATAACGTGGCGGTTCGGCTGCTGTACAACTTCCTCGCATAGCTCAATCAGCCTCCTGCGCCGTTTTTGAAACCGCCGCCACGGGCGCGACCCCGCACCCAGGTCGCAGCGGTGTGCTACAGGATCCTGACCGTGCTGTCCCAGAACAAGCACGTCGCGCGAAGGATGTCGAGAGACCCGGTCATCAGAGCCGTGCTCGTCGGCGAGCTGCGTCGGCAGGTGAAGGGCTGGAACCACGCCGGATCGGGAGCAGATGATGATCATGAGGCCGAGGGCGAGAAGCAGCAGCGGCGGGATGGGCTGGCGGACGGAGGAGAGGGGGCAACGGCAGCGGCGAGGCCACCGCCGGCGACGATCGTGGTGGACCCGATCCACCTCACGCTCACGCTCGAGACGCTCAGCAACGTCATGCGCGCATCGCGGCGGGACATCAACAGCAGCAGGAGAAGAAGCACAGCGGAAGAGCCGGAAGCGGCGGGATTGAATTGGAGATTCGGAGCAGGGGTCGGTAGTGGCGGGCGGACAGCAGTAGCGGGAGAGGACGAGGAGGATGAGGTCCCGTGGCCTTTCCGCTTCCTGTACGGGGAGAACAACTACGAGGGAGCAGCGGGCTATGCGCACGACGGGGGGAATGAAGATGATGACACCATCACCCCTAGCGTAGGGGGGGTCGTCTCCGGTCCTTGGCCGCTGGATCGCAAGCTCGTGGCGGATATTGCGGAGCTGATGCTGAGCGCCGCGAGCGCGAGAGATAGCGAAGGGGTGAGTCTGAGTCTGGGACCAGGAGAACTATTGAGACGTGGATCTGGTGTTAGAGTAAGAGAGACCGGAACATATATTTTTTTGAGAGCTGCTCATGGCGCACTTGACTCAGGGCCTTGTTGGGTTCTAACGAGTGAATAGCACGCTGGCCCACGAACGACAGAAGGGGGATCACCCTTCTACAAACACATGATGCACGAAACCCCTACTGTAGATCTCCGCAGATCCGTACAACATCTAGTGCTGATTATAAACCTAACACACAGATGTGACTCTACGGACGACTTTCACGTGATCCAGGGGTTGACTATCATCGATGAGGCAGAAAGGGCCGTTGCCCGCATGGAGTGAAACAGCCTGGCGCAAGCCGGCGCCGAGTAGGGCAGTAGGCCTTGGCCTTGCTACCGTTTCGTTTTTGGAGCTACGCGGCGCTGTCGTGAGAACGTACGCGCGTTATGAAGCAGAGACCAAAGGCACATGTTTCCTGATGCTTGTAGGGCGTTGGTGTATTCCCCCCCCGAGAAAATGTTATTGTTTTTGTGCCTGCCCAATATCTGGGACCTTTGACAAGACGTGTTGTGGTTTATATCACCAGTAGACATTGAATGGAGCCACTGAAGCAGCAGCGTTCCCTCTAAGTTCTAGAGGGCATCGCTTTGCTGTTCTCTTTTGCTGTTCCCGTTACTGACCAAGGTTGGAACGGTTCCTGTATTGCCCCCTCCCTCCGTCCCTCTCCCGTGCCATGCATGCAATCGACCACCACACCAAAGGCGGTGGCGCGCGGAGAAGACGCGGAGCTAGGAGAAGTCCTGGAGGCGGCGGCGGCGTCCAGCCTCCGAGAGATCAGCCACCACTCGGAGCTGGTGGGGCTGTTGCTTCGAAGGTGGGGGAGCCGCGACGGCGTGCGGTGCAACTTGCCGCATACCCCATGCTGACGTATGTGTCTCGTTGGTTACCCGGTTCGCGCGGTCGATGATAGTCAAAGTAGCACAAACACACACACGGAAGGAGAGCAACCCAATCATGCTAGCATGGGAGGAGTAGGTGGTGCAGCTGCTATCCTCCTTGGTGGTACGGAGGCTTCTCCCTTGTACTTTAGAAGCAGGAAACTATCGCCCCACCCGCTGTCGGTATAACCCTTTGAATGGGAAGCGTGTTCACGGTATTTTTTTGGTACACGACTGACGTCTTTTCATTGGTCAACGGGTTAGCGGGGTCAATTCAAGAAGCACACGCACACACCACGCTTTCACACTGCTTCGCATGAACAGCAGTTACGCAGAGGCGCCATTGCTTTGGGGCGTCTCCCGTAGCTTTGGTCCAGCTCCAGCTCCGACAACAGACCAGCATTCTCTCTTGGCGAGTTGCCGGGGAAGCCGGTCGTACAGAAAGCCCGCGCTCGCGGCCACGATAGCGCCCATCCTCACTACCGCAATACAAACCCTTCGGTTTCGCGTGTCCAAACCAAAGCGCGTAGTTTCGGGCCCCGCTAGTGAATCGTGATGTTGGGGGGGTCGTTTCAGATTGTAGAGGAGCAGTGAACTAGAATTCTGGCTTGCACGAGGTGTTAGGCTGAGTCTTACGGCGTGATTATTTCCGGGTTGGATTTGAGGGGGGGGTCCTTTTCTGAGCCAAAAATATAATTTGGGCGTCTTACGGGTAGGAAAATGGCAATTTCCAACAGCCCAAAATCCAACAGCGCAGTTTCCAACAGCAATTCCGGCCGGCCGGTTAGAAAATTGGCCCATTTTCCAACAGCGATCCTGTTGGAATATCGCTGTTAGAAATGGGGGGGGGGGTACCCCTTGGTCACACCCCGATCGTGCCAGAACGAGGAACTACACCATCTGCTGGCCAAACAGAGGCCAGTATCATGAGGTCATGCACAAACCCTCTGCAGGTACCTAAAGTTCAGGGCGTTCTGCGTCGTGTTGGCCGCACACGAGCCGAAAACGTCAACCCTGCCACATTGCTCTGCTGACGTTCTTGCCTTTGGGCCGAAAAGAGCCGTTTTTGCGCCTGCTGCATGTGTGACCAGTTAAAAACGCATGCCAGAGAGAGGCCTTAAGCCGTCGACATCCACAAACTGCAGCCAGTGGCGTGTGTTCATACCCATACCCTCTGCTCGCGTACCAGAAACAGAGCGTGTTGTCCAGTTTTGATTGCACACGGCCTGCAAACGTGAATCGAGGTGTGGTTCGGTGCTGCCTTTTTTGGACGTTGCTTTTTTTTTCTGCCGCTTGCTCCGAGTCGAGTGTGATCAGTGTACAACGCATGCCATCAGAGAGTGGCCTTTGGCCGACGACGTCCACAAACTGCAGCCACTGGCGTGCGATGATACACATGCCCTCTGCAGGCGACCCATCAACAGGGCGCTCGGTGTCTTGTTGGTCACACACGAGCCAAAACCGTGTACTGGAGCATGTTGTGACTCACAAGAACATGAATCAGCCTCTTTTTTCCCTTCAGAAAAAGTATACCTCGAGGAAACGTAAGACGGTCCTTTGGATCTTGATAATTTTTTCCGTGCAGGCCACTCCCCCCCGACCGAGAGAAAAAAAAAATCTCCGAAATAATCACGCCGTAAGACTCAGCCTTATGGAGTGAAAGTCGGGTTTGTAAAAGGGAGTGAAGTGTTTTTAGGATGTGAAATGGAGTGAAACGTTTTTAGGATGTGAAAGGGAGTGAAATGTTTCAAGGATGTGAAAATGAGTGAAAAGTGTTTAGGATGTGGAAAGGAGTGAACGTGTTTGGGTTGTGAAAGGGAATGAAACTGCCTGAAATATTTACGGGGAGCGTCAACGTTATTAGTAAGCAGCTATTTGCTGAAACAATTTCTTGGACAGGGTCGTGCCATACGTGTGCGACACTTACTGCAGTGAGATGGGGCGTGGCGTAGAGAACGACAACACGTTGGTGAAGGGTTTTGCGAGTAAGTGTTGCCGAACTTATTCCACTTTTGCTTGCATCGTGCACTCTACCTTACACGATCCGTCTGTTTCAAGATGAGCCGCCAGTCCTTCTGTCGTGTAGAAGACGGTTGTCGTAATTACGCGGGTACTATTTAGCTTTCTACGATAACAATTCACGAAGGTTGTGTTTCGCTCGGGATATCTGCTATCTCGTTGTCGTTTCGTGACTAAAATTTCTATCGTACTGTCAAGATGATCGACTTTTTTCATGTTGTCTGAAGTGATCCACCAGGCTGTTTTCTATTGCGCCTGCCAGATCAGCGGGGTGGGGTGATTTCTCACTTGTCAGATGTATCCGTTTGTCGTAGATGACTCAACGTCACCCAGGACCGGCATTCACTAAGAACAGCTCTTGCCCGTTACGCAGCCGACAACGGATGCTCGACGCTTGTCCCTATTTTCTCCCGCTACCGCCGCCGGCGCCACCCTGACCATGCTTGCAGGAGGCCCCTTGTGGGTCTTGTTGCCGTGAGCCAGGACTCGATGATGGCGGCACAGGCTTCCTCCGAGGCTACCCTCAACATTTGCAATGCTTATCGCAGGTTCGTGTTCCCGGGGCTAGTGAAAAAGAGAGCGGCATGTCTGATGTAGTGCTCATCGTTATCTGCAATGAGAAGGCCCGCCCGGCTTCTGTTTTGTTTGTGTAGTCTCGTTTCCTAGCCAACCTACCGCATGTCCCGGTGCATACCTCCCAAGTTTGTCGCACCCGCCTGTCTGGAGGAGACCCCGTGCACATCGCCGAGATGTTTGTTGTTGTTTTTTCGCGTTTTTTCTGTTCGCCGTTTTTTTGTGTGTTGCGATGGAATCGTTTCGGTCTAAGTGAGCAGGCGACTTTTGCCTGTCAACGGTACGCCCGCAGGGAAACGAGTGGCCGAGTTGTCTTTCTTTTTTGTTTCCATGCCCCACGCGCGCCCCTTTACGCCGTTGTTCGTGGCAATCCGAACGCAGATGATTGCTCGTGTGCTGGAACGAATTATCCCATGGCCTAACCTCCCGGCCACTTTCCTCCCCCCTGGCCTCGGTCGCTTGACAAACTAATTGTCGGCCTGCTCTTTTTCTTGTCCGTGTTGCGTTGCCAACGTGATTGACGTCCATACTAAGATGTCACGGTCTGCCAGAGGCTTCCGAGCCAAAGGCTTCCTACGACGAGGTTATCACATGGGTTAACAAGACCCTTGCCCAGGAGTGGGCCGGAAGCCCGTCTGGTGACCTTGACACCAGCGAGGCTGACCAGGCGTTTGTTCGGCAGGTATGATAGGCGGGACCGTGAAAAGTGGGGCCAAGAGAGGAATAAAACACAGATAGAAAACGGAGAAGGAGAGGCAGGGAGATGAAAGAAAAGAGACAGACAAAAGAGACAAGAGAGAAAAGAGAGGCAGGGGGATGAAAGAGAGGCAGACAGAGACATAGATAGCATATCGTGTTGTGTGCTGCTGGTGTGGCTGGCCGTTTTGCTCCAGTTGGTTGTGCTGCACCGCTATTTGTTTGTTGCGGATTTGCTTTTTCTCAAACGAGTCGAGTCCCCTTTGGCCTTGCATTCTTGCGCCTTGCCCTAGAGTTGAGGAGGAGAATGAGGGCGGGCCACGTCTTCGTCACTTCGGCACTGCTAGAATCTCACTTGTAGAAGCTAAGGGGTTAAGGCAGTGGGATTGTGGGTGTGCTACCCTGCACGCACGTGCGTTCGTGCGCGCTTGTCGTTGGCTCGCCTGCCCCGACTGAGTTTCCGAACGCCCAGCCGCATGTCGGTTTTGTGGGCATCCCCACCCTTGCCTTTCTCCGTCTCTCGCCCAGCTCACCTTATTTCGTTCGTGAATCTCCCCCGCTGTTTTTTTTTTAGTGACCAACAACAAAAACAACTCCCACCACCGGTGTGAGGTCTACTATGGTCTAACGACCACGGCATATATATGCGTATACATGAGCGCACCCTCCCTACCACCGGCCGCCTGGCCTAGCTTTGTTAACCGGTTGCCGTCGTGCTGTACACAGGCGGAGCGGTCGACCCTTCCCCCTTCGCCGTACTCGAGCGTCCTCATCAACATGCAGATGTCGACGGGCGTGGGCATGGCGCTCGGAGTTCCTTGGGGAGCCGGTAAGTCCCGGGAGCCATGTTTTTTCGTTTTTGTTTTTTCGCTCGCTAAGTGTTGTCGCCGCGAGGTCTTGTCCGAACTGTTCGTTGGAAAATTGAGATGTTTTTTGCTCAAGCGCTGGAAGAAGCAAACCGAGGTGACCATGTTCGACCCAGGGGCCTCGGTTAGGTATTCGTGAGGAATTTGGCGAGAACACACGAAGCTCGGGACGTCGTTTGGCACACAGTCACCTGCATGAAGCTCTCCGTCCACCAAAATCAAAAGTGCAGAATGTTTTCTTGTGCTTGGTCTCGTCCTGCCCTGCGGCCCGTGCTACTGCTGCTGCTGCTCTTGGCTTGCTGTCTTGACTACTACGTTCATCGCAGCGCTTCCATATCGGTATGGTTTTGCGTTGTTGTCAGCGAAGTCTCCGTCGGTTTTTTGGCACTGATAGTTCGCTGTTGCATATCCTGGAAAGCAGCTGGGGGCACCCTTTTGCACTGCTGGTGTTTCCGTATTCAGTATTTCGCTTCATTCATGGCGCGAATTTTAGACCTCCCCTCCCCCGATGTCATACGCAGCTGTCATCCGACGCAAGGAAGTAAGTACAAGATGCCGAACACCCTTAGCAGGATGCAGCACACCCTTCATGCGACTCGCCGAATACCTCACGGCGCTTCGCGCTTGGTGATGTGAGAGCCTGGTCCGGTGAGAACCCGGCGTGCTCCGTCCCGGCTTTGTAGGGATGCGAGGCCAATGGTCTAACGACTACGGCATGCACGACTATGAGTACACGACGATGAGTACACCCCCCCCCCCTCCCCCGATGTCCCTCCTTTTTTTCCGCGTGCCTCCCCCCCCCCCCCCCGGTCATTGGCGCTAAAAAAAACAACAAACAGCCCGCCGCTGGATCGCCTGGCGAAGAGCCGGAGAAACATTCTCCGCCCTCTCCAGGTTGTCTCTCCCGAGGGCTCTGCTGCTCGCCGGTCTTAGGGCGGGGCTGGGCACCACGGCTCTCGTTGCCACGCACGGGCCGGCGGGCTTCCGCCCTCAGGCTAGGCCGTGGATTCTGGACGCCACGAGCGGGAGTCGAGGGACCCTGGCCATGAGCGCTGCCCGAGAGGTATCGGAGCTCGGTGAGTGGAACAGGGGGGAGGGGAGAAGACGGAGGGGGCGGGGGGTTGGCGAGGTTGCCGAAGGGATTCCTTGACTACTACTACCTTCTCCGCTTTTTGTGCCGGGCGTGCGTTTTGGTGTCTTTGCGGGAGGGCTCTCCGATCTCCCCCCTCTACCTTTTCTTGTGCAGGCCTGATGCACACCGCGTGTGTGCGCATGTCGTTGCGCCTTATGTATGTGCGTTTGCGCGCGGTGTTTCTCTGGTTTGCCTTCAAGTACTCCTTTTCTTTTTTTGCGCAGGTCTGATGGGCGCCGCGTGTGTGCGCATGTCACTGCACTTCGTGTACGTAAGTTTTCGCACAGCAGTGTTTTCTCTGTTTTGCCTTCCAGTTCTGAATTCCAGCCCCCGCCAAATTTGCCATCGCACGTGCAAGTCCCTGCGCCAAACAGCGATAAAGAGGCGCTGTGTACGATGAGGCCCCATATGCTGTCACATGAAAGAACAGTTTTGCAGGTAAATGAACGGCTGCTCTCTTTATGCCGTCGCTTTCTTCTTCTACGCCCCGCTCCCGCTTGGTTTCATCCGCACGTACGTTTCGCCCAGCCTACCTGTACGCGATCCTACGCCTGTGCCCGTACTCCCTCCTGCCATCGCTGGTGGTGAGCGCCGTGGTGTGGAATGGCCACCGTTACGGTGGCGTTGTGGACGACTGGGGCGCGTAGTTTGGATAGCCCCGAGGTTCAATGTGCACCCGCCACCGTAAAATGTGGCGCTGTGTTACGGCAGTCGCCAGAGAGAGGTGGAGAGAGGACTCCAAGTCGTCGCAAGAAGTTCCGTTGAGGCGTGGGAACGCTGGCGCGGTGAATGGTGTCAAATAAGAAATGCATGGTTTGGTGGAATTGAACGAATTTGGATTTTTGGAAGGTTCACGGATTGGTGGTGAAGCCTGGCAGGCCCCGATGTCCTTCCTCTACAGTCTATTGCGCTTTCTCCCTGGCATTTCCGCCGGGAGTACTCACGCTTGTTGTGTGACAATGAGGTAGGTCTGCATGCTACGCTCATTGCACTCATGTTTGCGGTGTTGGTCTAGATAGCGGTGATTTTGTGTGGTACGTTGGGGGGTATCTATCGTCGGGAGCTAAACCGATCGGTCGTGTCCCCTCGGTGATGGTGTTGACATACATGCAGGGGGCGGGCGTTTTAATGACCTATACTCCCGCCTTCGAAGCTGAGAAAGGAATCAATTGTTTTTCGTCTGTGGTTTGCCGTGTTAGAGTTTCGCATT
This sequence comes from Ectocarpus siliculosus, assembly GCA_000310025.1. Lineage (NCBI taxonomy): Eukaryota > Phaeophyceae > Ectocarpales > Ectocarpaceae > Ectocarpus > Ectocarpus siliculosus. Next base: position 25,187 of record FN648938.1, on the reverse strand, counting down.
TTGGTGCTGTTGTTAGATCCCTTTTATTTGGTTGATTCCTGGGCTATCTCTGGCTTGGTTGGAATTGCCGATTTGCTACAATAATGTAGTCTTTCTTTTTTTCTTTTTTGTAACTGTAGGGCAAGTTGCTCCGTCCGGACCCCGGTGTATGGACTTGATGGCCTGCAATATTACGCAAGCGCACCCGTGATTTGTGCCGACCGTTCGTTGTATTACGTACGTCTTGCGACTAGCGCGATGGCGCCAAAAGTCCGGGCTTCGACACGGCGCTGATAGTGAATTGGGCCTTGCTTTTTTGGCACCCCCCTCCGTCCCCCGCTTGCAACAGAATGCATCTCGACCCCGCAACATTGGGATAGAATAGTACGGTAGTGTATGGTAGGGTGGGCACCCAGGTCTGTGTGACACTCAACAACCGAGTACAAAGATTTGAAAGTGGGCCGAATAGCCGCTCGGGACACATGCGATTGTGGATGGAACTTTGGAAACAGCAGTATTTACGGCTGAGAGTGTTTCGGCCCAGCTAGTCAACGAGGTGCATACTGTCCCGAGCAGCAAGGCCCACTTCCAAATCTATGATTGGTTGTGCCGGAAGAAATTGGTGCGCCCAGCAGACGCCAGCAGTCTATCAGGTCTTGTTATTGATACACAGACATGGGATGTCATGATCAAGGTCGTCTCGTGTGCATACCGTACGAAAAAGTGCCCGTGATCGCATGCGGCCTAAACCGCCTTTCATGGCTCCATGGCTCCACAACCAAGCGGGAGCCAAAATGCCTGAAAGGGTGGTCTTTCATCCTGTCTCGTCGAGAGCTTTTCCCGACACGAAACGGTCCGTTCCGCCCCCGAGTGGTTGCGGAGCAAATGGAGCTTCGATGGATGCTGGTCTCAGCGGGTGGACGATCACTTTCGCTTTTGCAGTTGATCACACCAACGCCCCCCGCCAAGGATGGGAGGGCATCGTCAAAGTTATTACACGCCATCGGAGTCAAGTGGCTATTCTGCGTTGCCGATCTCCCAGATGATTATTCGCCTTGAGGTCGGTCTGGCTGGATCGCGAGCCAAGCGTTTCAAAACCCAGATTGCTCTCTCCTAGCTGGAGGGCACCCCACGAGGCCGTGACGGTAACTTCACCTGAAAGGCCCACACGCGGTCACAATCGGCACACCTCTTCAAGGATCGTTTTGTAGCTGCCCGTACCCCTCTTTTCGTCGCCACCGAACGTACTTGGCCAGATCGAGCAGCTCACAAAACTAACCAATACCTAAGGACTTCAACACGGCGATAACTGCCTACGCCACTGCCGACGCCACTGGCCAGGGAGACCAGAAAAGCCAAGCCTAAGATGTTGCTGACTTTGTGTTGGAAGGCATACGGGATTTCCGTCTCCGGCAGACAATCCTCTCGCCCCCTCCCCCTTCTTACGGCGAGACGCCAAGAGGGGTGTCCAACAAACATCCGTTCAACTATTCAACCGGAAAAGCAAAGGCAGCCCTTTCGAAGAGCGCCACCATCATAGCAAGGTGTCCCCGTCCAACTTGCTCCTGAGCATTAAAAGAGTCACGCAATGAAAACGGCCACCACATCCCGAACGCTTGCAGAAACAATTTGTGAGAGGAGAGGTCTAGGACGATATCTCCACGACGCGCAGCAGCGTGACCTCGCGCCGGTGTCCCTGGGTGGTCTTGGAGCTCTTTCGCCGTCGCTTCTTCAACACGATCACCTTCCAAGAAAAAAAAACACAACACAAGTGAGGGAGGGCATGAGGGTGGCGACACTGCTGTCCGCGCAAAACGCTACAGGCCTGTCTTAGCTTTCAGACGGGAGAGGGCAGAACACTCACAGCAGCTATCACAACACACAAGGATATTACTGTACACAACTTCGTCCACCTTGAGAAACGTGTAAAGGGAAATGGGGGACAGAAAGGAGGTGATGGAGGAAGTTGTCCCGAGGTGCTGCCTGATCAATGCGCACATTATCAACGTGGCACAGCAGTCTTGCAATGCGGCACCCTTAGCACGAAGACAACATCATACGCACTTCGACAGAAGCACAATACTGGCACCAGCACCTTCGCCACAAACACTGCGAAAATCCGACCCACCCGAATAATCAAGCCTCAACCAAATTTCTCTTGCTATCTCGACCGAGGCTTGCTCCTCGACAACCTGCATGACTGCCATTCTCCAGCATCCCAACATATCCCCTCACGCCGGCAAGAAACACCGACCTTCCATCACCGAAACCGCCAAGACACCAAACATTGATTGCCCCACGCAGCGTGTCTCCTTCACAAGAAGGTACCCAAACCTCCCGGGGCACACTTGAGCGGACCTGAACCGCACGATTAACTGCCGCATGCTCACCTTCTTGTCTCTCGTCTGCTCCTCAACAAAGAGCTTCACCGTTGCCCCCGGGACGGTCGGTCGTCCCACGACGGTGCTCTCCCTCGTGCCCACCAGCAGCACGTCCGCGGTCTCCAGGGTCGTGCCGACGTCTCCCACGAGCTTTTCAGCGACGATGACGTCATCCTTCGTCACCTGCCAAAACAAAAAAAACACATCAAGAAGGAAGCGCTGTTGGCAAAAAAACGTGCACCAAGTCCGTCGCGTGACTGCATTCTTCAGCACGAGGGAAGTGGTAGTCGTAGGCCGCCACCAGCAGGGTGTCCAGAGAGTTACAAGTTGGTTTCGGTGTTGGGAAAACGTCATACTACAAGAGAACCAACCTTCTTCTGTGGAGAAATGACGAAGTGAGCCACGATATTTCGGCAGAGTGGGAAAAATGGACATCTTTGCTCTCGAACTCCTATGCATACAGCAAAAAATATTTTATGCTGCTTTGTCCGGAGGCTCTGTGCTGCTGTACCACGTGGCTTCTCACCTGAATGCTCCAATCCACAAGACTCTGCGGGAAAAAAAACAAAACAAGCACCACGTGTGCGTCAAAGCACAGCAGCAGCGCCTTCGGATCCCCCCTTTCTCGACAAACACACGACGCACCTTGTGCTGTGTGTTCCCGAGGCGGATGACGGCGAAGGTAGGCTCGCACCCGGCGGGCACCGGGGGGAAATCCCACCCGGGGGCCGGGGGGTGCTTCACGACGGTGTGGCAAGACGTCGACGGCGGGGCCGAAGAGGAAGGCAGAGATCTCTCTAACACTGCACTGCTGCTGCTGCTGCTGCTGCTGCTGCTGCTTGAGTGCGCCTCTTGCTCGGACACCTGAGAGGAGAAACTCGAGCGCTGCTGCCGTTGCTGCTGCCACCTGTGCTGCTGCAAACGTCCACCTGTTGCTGGACACCGAATCGCGGTCGGTAGCTGATCGAAAGCTGATGCCGCCGTCGCGCCTACCAACACCTGCGAAGGATGCATTGTTCCGGAGGCACAGCAGTACACCGTGAAAGCGGGGCGAATGGTCATTCGTCAAAACGGCGGCATTGAAGCTCATCTGCTTTGCAGTTGTGGAACGTGAGCGGCTGTGAACACATGGTGATGTGTGTTACCAACCGTGCCGGGAAAACAAAACCAGGCCATTCTTGCGTAGCGCCAGCGACCTACATTAGACCGCAAGAGGGGAAGAGATGGCACCCCCCCTGAAACCGATTTTCAAAGCTCGATTGCTCCATAACCACGATTGTCTGTACCGTACCGTATTCCGTACCGTGGTATTCCATAAGAGGCGGAGATATGGCATCCCCCCTAGACCGATTTTCAAAGCTCATTTGCTTCACAACCAAGCTTGAAGCCAGCAACAAAACATGTTGGATTTCGAAACATCGCGTCGAGGGCTTTCCTAAGACGCATCGGGCTCTTCCCGCACCCACTCGGTTGTGGAGAAATCGAACTGTGAAAGCCAGTCTACGAGGGGTGCCATCTCTCCGCCCCTCACGGTACTTGAAGGAAAACGGCCGCCAGTCGCGTTAAACCTATTCAGTCAAGGGTCCGGATCTGTGTTACCCGGTCCCGACCTCTTGTGCCACATGGAAAGCACAGGGATGAAGGTGCAGCAAACGCGACAGAGGAAAGAGGGGGCACGGGCCACCCAAAACGCGTTGAGACTCCTATTTTCGAACGGGCACCCCCCTTCGCGCCAAGCCGGCTGTGCAAGATGCCAGCACCGTGGCGAGAGTGGCACATGATAGGCTTCGTTGGCCCCGCTGTTAAGGGATGCACAAGGTACGCAGTAGGCGTGAGCACCACGGGCGGTGATCGTCTGCGATCCACAGGCGCAGCGCAATGGACAACCATGTCCCGCGGCAATTCCGCACCAGAGCATGGGTGGCGAAAGAAAGCGCCCTGTTTGAGGACAGTTCGAGACTTGCCTGGACTATCGCAAGGATAGGGGGTGTTGTCTACCGTAGGAGGCGGTCAATTATCTACAGCTGCTGCATATGCATGCTGTGCACATCAGTCCAACACCAACAGGACATCACTACAACATTATAGTCCAGTTCCCTGCGGGAATATGATAAATACGTATCCATATGTATGCCAGCACGCTAGAACGAAGGTATTGCTGTGTGTGTTGGCGCGGATGCCGTGTGACTCGGTGCCTCCTCTGTTCCTTCTCGCCGCCTCCTCCCCCTCTATGCACAAGGAAAGAGCATCAGCGCTACAACCGGGCGCCCGAATGCACCGGACCCCGCCAAAGATCACACAGCAGAACGTGCCCAACAAGCTGATGACTCGCCATCAGATAAAGGACACGTTGCCACACAGCCCTCGCGTGATGCTGCCTCCTGAACGCACCTGCTGCGGTGATGTGTGTGTGGACCGCCGCCGAGGGAGAGGTCGTTTCTGGTGCAACACTGCTCCCACGGCTGCTCTAGACCACAAAATACGACCGGGTGCTACGGCCGTAGCACTCGTGGCAAGGGTGCGCTGCATCATCGTAGTCGAGCAGAGAACACGCCGGGAGGGGACGATGGACGCACGGACGGCACGCGGGAACATCTTGAACTCTTTGTGGTGAAAGGGTTTCAGTTAGTTCTAGAGGGGTTACACCTTTGAATATGTAACGGCCAGACACCTTCTCTGAGTATCTGTAGGCGACCGGACCGACCGACCGACCAAGTAGAGTAATGGCTGTTACAGCGTTACAGCAGATAACAGCAGACGGATGTAGGTGACAGGATGATGAGACAAGGGTAGAACTTGAGTCAAGTCAGTGGACTACATCGAACCTATCGGAAAGTTGGAAAAGAAGAGGCAGAACCAGTTCTCCTTACAGTGGCGCTGTCGGCTTTACGTTGGTAAAGTAAGTTGTTACGCTTGCTTGCGCGTTGAGTGTTCACGGTTGCAGTCTACAGTAGATAATAGACAGACCACAGGGTCGCGTTCCACGGATCACCGCTGTCGTTACTTGACGTGCCGCCGAGGTATTTTCAGCGCAACGGGGCTAACGCCGACGAGACCAGCGCAAACCTCCGCTGCCGCGCGCGTTCGACGGATCGCCTCTGCGGACTCCGGGTGTACACTCGGGGTGCTGAGAGCTAAGCTCATGAGGCTGCAGGCAATCGCAAGGCTGTTATCGTAGTCGGGCGTCGGCTTCCGCTGACAAAATGAATCCTGAGCCAGTAGGCCGCGAAGAGGGTGAGCTGTCCTCGCCCGCGCGGACGGCTCCGACGGGAGGCCATACTGCTTCGCCCCGCGAAACAGGTGCATCCAAAAGTCGTCGTCCGACATGCACGGTGGTCCAGTTACACGCCGTCAGTCGGCGCGCGTACCCGTCACGTGAGAGTCTTGACCTCACCGCCCCCCCGTGCGCCCGTGCGTCCGGTGCGTCGCTCGTCGCATGTGATCGCGTCGCGGTCTTACCTGTCTGTGTTGTCAGGATCCGAGAATGAGTTTTCGCCGGAAGCGGGTGTGGTCGCCGTGGCCCCGCTGCCGGCGGCGGCGGCGGGCACTTAGAGTTCGGTGAGCTCGGCTTCGGAGTCGGCCGGTTTGGATGCGTCGCCGGTGGGCAGCGGCGTCGCCAACGCCGTGGTGGAGGCGACGGCCCAGGCGACCGAGGCGTCCCTGCAGGCGGCTGCTCGCGTGGCCTCTGGTGGCGGGGGTGCCTCGTCACGGGGTGCCGCCGCGCTGGCGTACCGGGTCCCGGACTACCTAGCTTCGACGTTGAATGGGTGCGGTTACAGGTCCTCTGCGGTTGAGGAGGTCGGCCACCTGGTCTCTGGCTGGTCGGTAGCGGATAGAGGGCTGCTCCTGGCCGATGTGCTCGGTGGGCGCCTCGCACCTCTGGGGTCGCCTGCAACACCGTTTGGTTCGGACCATGAGTGAGCCGAATGTAGACTCTGACCCCGACTGGGCCGCATCGGTAGTAGAGCTGGCCTTTTCTCTAGAAGACGCAGAAAAGGTGCTTGAGGCTGTCGCGAAGGTAATCATGTCACGTCTGTCTCCCTCTCGTAAAGGCGGTTTTGGGGGGCAAATTCTCTCGCGCGAAAAACATGTGTCTGGGCTGAAAATCGGTCCGAGTGCCCCATCGATCGTAACCCGTAACCGCTTTGCGGCCTTCACGTCGTCCGGGCTGCGGCAGGTTGCCGAAGCCGATGGCTCAGATGTCGTGCGTCGCTCCGTGGAAGATGAGCGCGTGGAGCGCATCAAGCAAGGCGGGTCTGCGGAAGGCCGAGCAGGCGGCTGCTGGTGCTGTTGCCAAGCGTCGTGAGACGCGGGCGTGCCCGTGGAGGGCACTACCGCGAGGTCCTCCCTGACGGTGGACGCGAACGTCGTTCCCCGGAGAGTGTACGCCTTCGAACATGTGGAAACTGACTCGTCGCAGCCGGGAGGCGGTCTGGCGTTCGCATCGCAGCCGTCGTTGCTGAAGCACGAAGCCGAGCTCCGAGCAGCGGTGATCTTGACATCATATCCGCATTTCCGTTTTTCTTGCCTGGGCCGGTATTGCCACGTGTAGGTGTGCGCGGACAGAAAACCAAACCATCGTTGCACACGGTTTACCTTTGATGACATACCCTAAAGGTTCAACAACGGTTGATGATCCGTGACAACTTCGAAAGGTGTCCCGTAGAAAACTCTGTCTGTTCTTATTAAAAGCTGTTCTTATTAATAGCCCAGGCCAAGGCACCACACTCAAGTTCCGTTGGTGTCCACTGCTTCTCGATAGGAAGCGCAGGTCGACTCATGAAACACAAAGGTCGGGTTGTACCATCGGGTTGATCTTGTTCTATCACAGCTCCCATCCTGGGACGCATCCGTGATAACCCGAAATTTTCTGACCCCCGATATCGAATCTCGATAATTCGGAAAGGCCAATACTCCCGGGCTACACAATTTGTCCATCAAACGGGTTACAATTTGTACGTGCTCAGTGCCAAGAACAAACTTGAAGATTGTTTAGTGGACGAGATGGAGCCGACATGTCTGGAAGGAAGCTTGCTTCTAGGGTAGCTCAGCCCACCCAAGAGTGACAGTATCTGGCCAGCATTTGTTGGCATCGGGATTCGTTGCAGATAACCACCTTTGCGGGATCTGGCTTAAGATCCATTGCAGCGACTTCGTGACCCAGAAACTTGACAACCTTGACACCCGGGCAAGTTTTCTTAGGTGCAACAATAGGATGCAACAGCAAGGACAAGTGGTCCTGTGAATAAATATGGCAATAAAGTATCCGAGGTTGAAAAAGATTACCTAGGAGATGGTGCGGATCATAGAGGAATAGATTCTAGGCACAAGGAAAAAAAATGGATTTTTATCAGACGGACATAATTTTTTGGTACAGATATTTGCCACAAACCTTTTTAGGATTCCGAGGGTACAGTAACCTTCTCACCGAGGTGGATCGCTTCCTAATGAGCACAATCCATATCCCAGGGTTTCAAAAGCATTGGCACATAGGTAGGTTCTCACGGGCTCCTCTCCGAGTCGTTCGTACTCCCCAGGATTCCTATTAGGACGTTCATGACGTCATGACCGGATCCACCTAGCTAGGGTGATAATGTTACCCTCGGAATCTTAAAAAAAAGATTTTTTTCGGTGGGCTCGTCGCAGTCAAAGTGTAAATGTTGGTGTCGTGCTTGTGACGCGTGCCAAGCGAGAAAGACTCCGTGACATACTACTGTATCTTGCCCTTTGCCGAGTAGACCTGTAGAATGATGGCATTTATTTTCTTGCGACTCTTGCCTCAAACATCGAAGGGAAGTCGATATGTATTCATAGTTAGTTGTGGATTGTTTAGCAGATACTATCTATGCCGAAGCGTACGCATTGACCGCGGCAGAAAAAGCAGCTCAGGGATGTTCCGCAATACTGACTGGTGCAACAGTATGTCCCGGTGGTTGTCCACACACATTTTCTGTCAGAATGAATAATAGCCCCAGTTAGCAGAGCCGTGCACCAGATGCAAGATACTGCTAAAAGTTTACAAGTGCTTATCATCTACAGACAAATGGCATGGCGGAGAGAGGTTAAACCATACCTTACGTCAAATGTTACCACATCTGATCGCGGACAATCAAAAAAGTTGGGATGAGCTCTTGGGTACTGCAATTTCAGCCCAAACAACAATGTGAGCAAGGTCATCTCCGAACGGAGTGCACTGGGCCGGTGACTAGGTTCCCAATGACGACTTTGGAAGGTCGTGGTGTTATAGGACATCAAAGTTTTAAACAAGATCAGTTCGATTAACTTGAGCTTGCCATAAGAAATAGACAGAATGGTCATTGTTAGACCCTCCATACAGACACTCGAGCCGTATATCCTTCCCAGGCTCATCCTTTCTCACATCTGTGTACACCAACTTAGTTAGGTCCCACTTCTCGGCCATCAGGTGCTGTTCCAGGCCCAACAAATATCACTTCTTTGTAAGGTCCAGTCCAGCCGTATGCCAACTTGGACACCAAGGCAAAGGACTTTCTCTTTCCAGACTTGATTGTTTTGAGGTTGTAGCACATGCTGCCCCTCTCCAGTAAATAATGGTGTGCTTTGATCGTTATATGACTACACCCAATAATTTTACCTCTGCCTCAATTGTTGGCCGCCTCGGTCTGAGTTCCTTCCCCAAAGAACCAGTTATTTCATCTTGTTCGAGGAGTTCGTATGGTTTTTGGGGAAGGAGGGGATGACGATTCGCGTTTCTGTGCGGCGTTTTCTCGTTTTCTCCCGTTGTCTTATCTCTTCTCCCCTCTACACGATTGGTGCTCGACGTACCAGGGGAAACGTGGCGACGCTCGTCGGTCTGTTGGGAAAAGAGAGCCCACGCTCCCACGCCACTTACTATCAAGCCATACAAGAAGACCGAAAACATATAGTAAGACGAAACACCGGGACATGAGAGCCAAAGATTACGATGATGATCCATGCTGACTAAACCGACGCCAGTCAGTCGTCGCCTGAACCCGGAGCGAAGGGAAGCAAATGTTTTTGTCATAGTTCCGTTTTTTCCCCGCAGTACACTCCCTGACGTCACAACTCATTCCCTCAACGCAGAGAAAGGTGTCCTGCGGCGGTGGTTTGTTCTCTTTTGAAAATGGTAGAGGCTTGTTTATGTGACATATGAACGAATGCGATGCAAAGGGCAGCCCCCCCCTCACAAGAAAAGTCTCCGAAAACATTAGAAGATACAGTACAGTCATGCAAAACGCAAGTGAGTTCCTCCAGCCACCCACAACATCGGAAGTTGACTAGCTCTCTCTGCCTTCGTCAGGCCCCGACGATAGGTGTACGCTCATGATCCAAATCATCACAGTCAAGGTCTCATACCGTAGGCATGGCCTATACATTTGATCGCCGGTGGTGATGCACGCAGTGAACTGTGGTCTGCGCCTGTAGCGCATGCGCCTACCCACAGCGAACTATTCCCATGCCTCCCTCACCCATGAGCAACCATAATCATCGCGTGCACCGATTCTAACTATTATATGTGGAGGGACTCTCGCACAACCAAAGCGATGCTGATCGACCCCCGCATCCAACCAATGCGGGGAAAATCACGTGCACTTAATGTGCAAAGAACGCTCCCGCGCCCCCCCTGCCCCCCCCGCCCCCAAACAGTACATGCCCACAGGCAGGCCCCCCCAGGTACCGTCACACCACCAGCTCTTCGACAGAACTAAACATCAGATAATCGCAGGCAGGCGGTGATGATCTGTTCCAAAGAAATCAACACCCCACGGCGGTATTGCTCTGCATCTACTGCCGCCCCCCCGACATGCACCACCGCACCAACACGCTGCTTTCGCAGCAACGCCACGAACGAACAATGATTCCAAAAAATTCTAAACCGCTGCCCAATACTTGTTTTCACAGCGGCTTCAAGCATCACGTACCGTTATATAGGACACTCAACACTGTCACGGCATCGAGCTTCAACATGTGTTGTCTCCCAAGGCGGTAAGCTAGATGCCCACGGACCTATTGACAGTCAATCCTATCAAACACCACCAGGCTCGACAGCCTACAAACGTTAATAATACAGACCGACCCTGCTCCTCCCATTGCCCCCCGTACCGGCATGCACCCACATCTACACAATGCTGAGAAAGTATTGAGTAGTACACCACGGCATGCTGGAAGCGCGTAATTATTATCCCATAATATCGTTGTCACCCGGCGTGTAGACCGCACGAAAAAATGCAACGACTGCGTAAACGGCAAACGTTTCCATTCTGTCGTTCAGGTGCGTACAAGAGCAGGGCGCTACTACGACACAGCAACAACAGGAGCACTACTTGACTGTCAAATTTGTGCCGTGCCTACACGCCACGTGTGTGTGTTCGCGTAGACACGACTTCTGAAATGCTGTTCCTTGTTTCCACGCACTATAACTATAATGCGATGAAAATAAATTAAAAGTCTAGTCCCTGCTGGTCAGGGGAACGCACAGCACAAGAACGCAACCAGCGTTGGGGGATAGAGCGCACAAGAAGATTACGGTGCCATCACTCCCCGCTGCACTGGTTGAAGCCGACGATCTTGTCGTAGGCCAGCATCTCTTCCCGCTGGTCCGGGGTGTTCTCCCAGCTCTTGTAGACGCCGTACTCCCCCGCCCAATCAACGCCGTACGCCTGTTGTGCAGCATTTTGTACAACAACACCGGTCGGCGGTTGGTTGTGATTCCCATTCGCGAAGACGGCCGGCCCGCCCACACGCACGCGGATGGCGAGCACCACACAACAGAGTATGTAGACACAGGGGAAGCGGCCGCGGGAGCGAGTATTTCACGGGGGAGGGGGGAAGTGGTGCACAGGCCGGTGAGAGGAGGGGGGTGGTAGGCCAAGTTAAATGTATATTATAGTAACGACCACCAACGACGTATGATATGGAGAAAAGCAAAGAAAATCCGCCGAAAACGGGGTGTAAACGGAAGGCGTCGCGTGGGAGCCCGAGGGCAAAACAGAGAGCGTTGTGACTTATTTTCTCCCGGTACAGTCAAGCTAAACGGCTATCGTCTGCTCAGTGGTCGCCCGGTTGGCGCTGTAGATGAAACTCCCAAGAAACACCAAGCACACACGCACACAATCATAAACACACACCTGGACTTCTGGGCGTATAAGGGCGAGCTGCTTGAACTGGGGGTTGCACTGGTGGGGGCCGTAAACTCGCTTGGCTTTCGAGTGGAAGCCCGTGAGAGAGACCAGGGTTGACCTTGCCAGCGCTAGCCCGTCCGCACAGAACATGCTAAGCAGGTCCTCTTCCATGGTGCGGTTCTGGTATGTAGCCGGCGGCAAATTCAGCGGCGGTGGCGACCATCGAAACATTAGATAGATAGTTCCGCAGATTTCTCATTGATTATGTCGATCAATAACATACGCAACGATTTGGTCGGGTGGTGTGTGGCCCGAGAGTAACGAAGTAGCCTCGCGCTCAGACATGCCACCTGTTCCAAATGTTGAACAGGAAACGGTTTCCTTTCGCTTCGTTATCTTGCCGCATATTCTGTGAACAGGAAACGGTTTCCTTTCGTTTCGTTATCTTGCCGCATATTCTGTGAACAGGAAACGGTTTCCTTTCGTTCGTTTTCTTGCCGCATTTCTGCTCTCGATTCGCTCAAAACCGTAGTCGGGTCGTGGTGCAACACTTCTTTTTCGGTAGAGGACAATGCAAGCATCCTTGAAGTTACACACCCAGCTTTGGAACCCGAACGCGTTGTTTCGGCCGCGCTTGGGATGGACGTTCGACATGTTGAAAACCCGTCCACGACCAGCACGAGGCCTGCGATATGCGTTTGTTACCCACGTGCTGCACACGGGTGTCTGTACTACTGTGCACGACCCCTGTCAGTTCTTGATCATTTTGCAATGGTTCCTCGTCTCGCTGTTATTAACGCTTGCCAGACAGGTACCACCATCAAAACATCGTTCTCAACCACTACGCTGCGTGCCGAGATCGTGAGACCTCAACCGTCCGTTGAAGAAGTGTCAACCTGTACGGTACGTGTTGCCACCCAGCTCTCAGCCAGCCGATATCCTCTACGTGACTAGATGAGCCAGAAGCGGGTGCGTTCTCGAAATCAGCCCTTCACCCCTCACCGTGTGAACGTGCACGGAGTCCGGGAGATCTCCCGCGTCAACCATGGCCTGCAGGGCTGGGACCACGGGGTTCAGACTATCGTGCTCTTGTGCGTTGGTGACGACGTCGACGTTATCCCAGTCGCCGTGCTGGATCACTTGCAGGTAGAACTGCAGCGGTGGCTGTTGGTCGGATCGACGATCGCGGCAAATGGCGTGGGAGAAGGAGCACAACATGTCCCGCTAAAGTTGGAGCGCGTGAACGCATTGAGAACGAGAGAGGCAGCAGTGGCAGATCAGTCCGCTTTTACCGCTCGGGGTTTGCGGCTATTTTCCTTAAGGGTTTGCACGTAACCTGAGGGGGAAGCGAAAAGGAGCGGGGAATTTTTTGCAGTACACGTGGCATCGGAAAGAAACGGATGGAAGCTTCGTGAGGTGGACAATACTACCTAGGGAGCCAGTCGCTGATTCCACGCAGCACAGAGCCAAGGTCGTGCCACGCTGTACCCGGTCAACTCGTACTTCGCCAACGATTAACGTTCAAAGGGGGACAACAACTGGAGGGTGTTCGCTAGCTGAGGAGCAACTGCCGCTGCGTGCGCCATCGCGTATGCCGCAGGGAGACCATCAGCATCGTCACCTGGCCGTAGTACGGCAAGACTTGATCGGAAAATATGTCTCCGGAGCGCACGTGGAGCACGAGGTTGCCGTCTCCTCCTCCTCCTCCTCCTCCTCCTCCTCCTCCTCCTCCCCCCTGCTCCCGTTCCTCCTCTCCTGCCGGCCGCATCTCCTCACCCTCAACGCCCTCCTCGTTCTCCCCCTGTGTTTGGTGGCCCCCGCTGTCTGCAGCAGCTCCTTCCCCGCCCGTCGTCGCCGCTCCCGCTCCGTCCTTCCTGGTGCTCTCATCGCCGTCGCCGTCGCCCAACCTTCGGTTTCGTCGTCGCCGCTCCATGTCATCTGGCCGATCGCTTTGGAAGGACGATTGCCCGTCGTGCTCGCTCGAAGGGGCGGCGGCGGCGGCGGTGGCGTGGCAGAGGTCCACGTCCTTCGGGAAGTAGTAGGCGGCCTCGCATGCCAGAAGCCGGGGCGCGCGCGTGATGCACTCCTTGAGGCCGGGGGTGTGGAATTCGTGCTCCGGGGAGGTAACTGTTAATTGTTGTTGTTTTCGGGGGATTTCCGTGCGGGAAAATTGAAATTGTACGCGGGAGGTCGAGCGTGTGTTAGACAGGCCGCCGTTCGTTCGAGAACCTTGAGTGCAAGCAGATAAAACAAGTGCAAAAGGGGCAAATCTGATACACTCGATCCGAACACGGCCATTAATCGGGTACCACTATTTTCCGCAGCTGGCAGCGCCGTCCTGGCGCCATCTGATTGGCCGACGTCCGCCCCTACCCGGCCCTGACCCTATTCCCGCCGGGTGCACCCGATCTCGGCTACTCACCCTCCGTAGCGGTACACCCGATTTTACTCTCCCCTACCCGAAAAAGGCTGAGGCTCTTCGACCAACAGCCCACCACTAGCACACCACGCTCACGAACACACGTCGTCAGCAAGGCCCCGCACTCGAATTCCGATGTTTCCGACGGCGGGGGCGGAGGTGGGCCCACCGCCGGCGGCGGAATTCTCGTTTGAAGTTGGGTCTCTCCGCTGCAGGTATTTGTCCACCCGCTTGGCCCTCTCTCTCCGAAACGAGAAACGAGAGAATTCCACCGCCAGTGGTGTGTCCACCTCCGCCCCCGCCGTCGGAAGCATCGGAATTCGAGTGCGGGGTGTGTTCATGAGCGTGGTCTGTTGGTCGAGGAGCTCAGGATATCCGGGGGGTGATTGGCCAAGATCGGGTGCAACCGGCGGAATGGGGTAGGACCGGGCGTCGGCCAATCAGATGGCGCCAGGAGGGCGCTGCCAGCTGTGTAAATAATGTCAATTGGCCGTGTTCGGATCAGGTACGCTTGATTTTGGCCACTGCTCATAAAACAAACAACGATCTCGTACTCCTTTTTCACCACAAGTTCACTTTGCTGCACCCGCTACTTTCCTCCAGAGAAATCGTCGGCGTTTCAAGAACCACACCACACACGGTCACAGGCGGCACCGGTAGAACCAGACGCACAAGCCACAAATACGATCAGACGAAAAGCACCACGCGATCCCTTTCGCTGCTGCTCACGTTGGTGCATGTGGAACGCTCTCTGCCCCGCCCAAGTGATGTCCGCGGAACACGCGCTGGAATCGAAGCCGTCCACGTCGGGCGCGGTCGAGAAGTCGAACCAGCGCGGCCCTGGGGTTCCCTGGTTCAACACTCCGGGCGCGAGAACGTCGTCCTTTGGAGGCAGCCACACCTGAGGGTAAACGCACCCGGAGCGAGAGAGAGAGAGAGAGAGAGAGAGAGAGAGAGAGAGAGAGAGAGAGAGAGAGAGAGAGAGAGAGAGAGAGAGAGAGAGAGAGAAAGAGAGAGAGTAAAAGAGAGCGGATTCACACTGTTCTTTCGGGCGCCGACAAAAAATTTACTGGCACGATGTGTCGCACGCGGGATGATGCGTAGCGACGAACCCCTGCGTACACGACAGTTGGTTTCTTCGTGGTCAACGAGGGAAAAAGAACGGAAGAATCCTTCTCGAGACAAAAATGAAGGCAGGCACCACGAAAGATTAAAGGGGAATAAAACAGGACGAAAAGAAAGATCTGCGCGGCCTTCCAAATACTCCCGGAGCATCCCCCCCATTCCGATGTCTCGCACGATTGCAAAAGCACCAAGTAGCGCGAACGCTCAATCGTGTTTCCTTTGTCGACTTACCACCTTAGACTTGCAGCAGTAGCCCAGGGCGAGGTTGCGGAAGAAGCTGCTGAAGTGGTTCCCCGTGCGGCAGAAGGTCAAGTGCTCGACCTTCACGACGTTGCCCGGGAGGCTCTTGTCCTTGATCCGGGAAATGGCCTCCTCCGCCGTGTCGATTACGTAAGGACACCCGCCTTCCACGGCCACCCCCGGTGCTGCTGCCGCTGCCGGCGGCACTACTTCTCTGTGCTCTGGTGCACTGCTATTCCCGTTGTTTCCGTCCACACCTGCCAAGAATCAAAGCCAATTGTACTTGAGAAGACAGAAGTGAGTGGTGCCCTGTGTACAGGGCATTCGTTTTGTCTCGCAGGTTGACCGGGGGGGGAGAAACGTGTCTTTTCAGAATATCACTGGGATAGACTACAGCAATTGAACATCTCAACTTTCCCCCCCACAACTGGCTCTCTGAGGTAATATCTTCCTTCCATGCATGCATGCGTGTACACACCCATAAATCAAGGCGGCAAGGATGGTGCAGCAGTGAGTCCATGTGTGGGGCTCACAGGGATGGGGACGCGGGTAAATGTAAGGGTGACGAACAGGAGTATGAGGAGAAAATTTTTCAGCAGCAGTAGTGTCTGAGGATATGTATGTGCATGCCTTCTCCGACAGCAACCATCCGCACAGAGAATGTACCTGTGCAAGCAATTACCGGTCGGCACATCTTCTCTGCCTCAACCCTTGGACAGAGCACGCGGCGAAAAGCGCAAATGCTGGCAGCGCTAGATGCGAAGACGCCACGGGAAACCGCCTCACAGAGGCGCCAGACTCTATGCTAAAGTATCGGCCCGCTCAGCAAATCGAGACCGCTATCCACTATCACACAAAGCACATCAAAATCGTGATATTTTCTATATTTACAATTCTGTACTAAAAATAAATAGAGAACTACTGTGTTCGGCGGTGTGATCAAAGGTGCAGTCGTGAAAACCCTCTCCCTTGATCGAAAAGGTGAACTCAGCAGGCGAACCTCCTTTCACTCCCAATACCGGGAACCACATGCACCGCAATCACAACAACATCAAGCACCGAGGCAGTGCGATTGCGTCGGCTCCGGTGTGCGTTTTCTCTGCTCTTCCCCGCAGACGGGGCACCGGGTTGATCACATGTTGAGGACGCTGGATGTACCCTTCTGTGGTATATGCATTTTAAGCTCCGGTACCGGTAGGCAGTAGATTGGATCTGGAAAGGGTGTCTGCCCCACCTCATAGAGATTTGCCATGGTTAATAGATGGTACTGCTGTGTGTCCTGAGCGCATTGCTAACAAGCTTGCTCTTGGGGTGAGCTGCTTCTTTATCTCCCTGCTACTGCTGCTGTATCGTATATGTTTCTTGCTCTTGAGCGAGGCACACCGGCGATCTTTCGGCACGCAGAGTGATCGGAGCCGGGAACGGAGCTGAAACGGCCTGTGGTCAACACCAAGATCATTTATAGCTGGCTGGTGCGCGACTGTACAATGCCGTCGTTCTCGCACGTGAGAGCGTATGCCCCCACCCCCCCCCCCCCCCCCGCGACAAAATCCCACTCACCGTATTCCTGCAACTCCTGCTGGTGCTTTCCAACCCATCAGTCACTACATACTGTAATATTCTCGGGTTCATCAAAGAGCATCAACGTACTTGTACATACCTATCGTGTGGTTCGCTGGAGATTGCTGTGCTTGTGCCAGTGGACGCGGTCCTTTTGGTGGAACCCTGGGCGTGAGCAACGTTCGCACAAGGTGTGGGATTGGTCAGGCGCGAAGAGATGCCATGTGCTGGGGGCTGGAAATAATGACACAATGACACAAGAGGACCAGGCTGAACTTGCTAATCCTTTCATCCGCACGTCCCAGCTCTGCCTGAAGCATTGTGATTGATGGCTGCGTTACGGATGGACTCCCACCGTCGTGTGAACCGCTGCCACTGTTTACAACCAGAGATGGATACAGGGTTCACCCTTACAACTAAACCCAGCGAAACTACATCTCATCAGAACAAGGAAGGAAGCGCAGAACCAGGAATCTCGACGAGGACAGACCGTGGCTGGTGTGAACGCTGCAAAGCAATCGTCGTGCGTGCACCCATTGCCACCGATCGGCGTCAGTTCTGTCGTTGATATACCCAAGGGTGCTTTGGGATGAACCTACAAACCCCACCCGCATATCCTCACCTTAGGAATTTTTTGTGAAACTTGTGTTGATCCTCGGCCGGAACGATTGTAGCACTGGTCAGCATCGCCGACACCGCAAGGAGGGCGGCTTCTCCATTGATTTGCCTCAACCTCATGGTGGTAGCAGTCTGTAACGGCGTATCCCGTGAATATTTTCAGCTGTCTTTGCCGCGATGATGTACGAGAATTGGCACTTCACGGTAGTCCTGCCGGTGCGAAGATGTCAAGCAAGGGCGTGTGGCTCGATTTGTAGCGGGACAGGCGAGCATACTGTCTGTTGCTTTTGGGCGCAGTTCTCCCACCTAGCACCTCCAACAACAGGGCTGATCTATGCAACCGTGTGGTAGTCGGCAAATGTTGCATTAGGTACGGTCCATGCACAACAATTTGTCCATTCACGTTTTGTGCGATATCTTTTTAAAGAAAAAAAATTGAAACGCGAAACAACGATATTCGTGACCGCCTCGTCGAGCTACGTCGATAGCTGCAGAGTTTTTTTCATTTTGGGAAAATGCGACATTTTTGACCAAAATGATCCACGGAACCCCCTAAATCAGCATAGTACCCCCTGTTTTCCTCCGCGGAGCCCCCATGTATTACCACGGTGCCCCCCATTTATCACTGCGGAGCCCCCTCTATCACCACGTTGGCCCCCATTTTTGCGCCAAGGCACCCCCATTTTATGCCACGGTGCCCCCTCAGTGAAATTTCCCCGCGTCCATACCCTTCTTATTCACAACTGATCGCGCACTACTGTAATAATATACACGCAATGCAGGACGAAAACACATGCAGTCTATTCGCATGCACAACACTTCACTCTATCACTCTATTATATATATAATTAATACATACAAAACTTTCGGAGGCAGTCAACCGCAAGGGAGTGCTGGAAAAACAACAAGGCCCAACACAAAAGAAAGGGAACACGCAGCAGGCGCACAACAAACCCGGCAAAGCTGTTGAACAAACATTTGTACAGCGCTGGCATGCGCACGCAAAACACACATCACGACCATCAAATCTGCCCCGCGGTCATGGGAGAGCGCATCACCAGCACCGGGTGGAAGCTCATGTTGCTGCGCCGGCTTCGGCTTCTTAGGAGCCGCCCGGCCATCGGCTCCGCGATAGCCGATCTTCTTCTTCTTAGGCCGCCCCCTAGGATTCCCCATGGTGCTTGCGTGGGTATTTTGTGTTCTTCGGGCTGCAACGTGTGCGAGAGTTGTTTGTGCGTGTTGTGTCGCCCACCAAAGCACACCCACCCATGGTGCGGCACAACATGTTGAATATCTCGAAAACTAGATTTTTCCCAGCAAAACCCCAAAACCCCCAACTGTAGATCGACGATAGGGATCGTTTGCCACCGTTTATTTTGAAATCGGTCGGGTGGTTGTCGCGCTGTAAACGAATCAAGTTGATCCTCTACATTCAGTTATTCTCTAATATCTCCTGTAATTTCGAGAATTACAAAAAAAAAAAGAATCCCCAACCGCAGAATTCCGAAATGTGTCCAAATCCGTTGATTTTTTTGGCATCGGCAATAAACACCCTGTGTAAACGACTCAAGTTTTAAAGGTGTTTCGGGGATAAAAAGTCAAGGAAAAAAAAAACAAAAAAAACTCTCTGTCACGCCATGCGCCTGGAAACATGGCGTTTGCCGGTACTTCCAGATTTTGGAACAACCACCTGTGTGCAGAGAAAAGTTGTCATTTGTGCTGGGGGAATTTATGGATTCATTGTTGTGCACGGACTATATGCACATTTCCTTTCAAGGGCATCTCCGCGTGTGCGTGAACACGTTCGTTCACCAACAGTGCAAACACTACGCCAAAACCCAACGTACACGCACGTTGTGTTCTTTTCGCAACAGAATCATGACGCAGATAGATGCGTTCTTCGGCCGGCGAGATGGTGTTAACGCTCCCACACAATAAGAGGATGATGAGGTCGAGGTACAGGCACGTTTGTCTATGGCGAGAGAAGTACGGCATTGCGCTTGCCAACAACAAGACATGCATGATCCATCATCATATGGTGGGGAAATTGGAGCTTCGATGCATTTCAACCAGCTTCAACATTATTGAATTCCCTCCCGAGAGACGCGTTCATGCTCTCACAGGGGTTTTGTGAAGGTCCGGGCGGGGAGGGGGGGGGTCAGCGTAAGCCACTTCGCCTAATAGGTTATGAGCCAACGTGGTAGGTAAACCACATCGAGTCACAATGTCCTCCGCCAATCCTATCCTGAAGGGATATGCACCGTTCAGCGGAAAGCCGGCGCACTACAATAGACGGTGACACTCTCTGACGCGCTCACGAGATGACGCTCACTCGCGGACTCACGAAGTCACCCTCTCTCACGCACTCACGACGTGACCACCGGAACCATGCCGGTTTGCTTGTTTTCACGCTCTAACGGTGACGCTCTCTCACGCCCTTACGAGATGGCGCTCCCTGAAGCCCTCACGACATGACCCTCTCTCACACGCACTCACGACATGACTACCGGAACCATGCCGGTTGCCTTTTGTTGGTTTGGAACGAACGCCGCTCGCACCGTCATTACGATATACGCAGGCGGGGCCCGCGGAAGGGTCCAGATCACCTGCGCAGGGCTCCACGATCAACAACGACATTGAGCGCTGGGCGTCCGACCCGCTCTGCCTGACCCCTACCAAGAGCTCTTTGTAGGGCATGTCCCTTGTGATCGGCAGGACATTGGCGATCTATCTGTCTGTGTAGTTTTACCCCGAGATGATTTGAAAGACAGACTGGACAGAGGGGTGATCTGAGATTGTTTGCTTCCTGGTGATCGGAATGGGTGTATTGTTTGCTCCGTCCGTTGTGGGCATATAGCCACTGAAGATTACATCATCATCGGAGTTTTTTTTTGTCGACTTGCTGAGTTTTTTCTCGTCTTCCCCATCTTGAAGTCGGCGCTTGTAGCGCCTATCTCCCGGATGCTTACGTACGGTCCTGCCTCTCTAATTGTCTCTCATGGCTGTCAACATTTGGCCCCGGGCGCAACAAGCAGTATAGATTATGATGTGTACATAGTCTGGACACCGGCCTACCATCAACCACCCCCTTTGCACAGAAATTTCTGGCGAAGTCGGAACTGGCGCGCGTACGAGCACGTAAAGACAAATCGGGGCCGGCCGCGTCGTGTTGTTGTTGTTGTTGTTGTCTTCACTCACTGAAAAGACTCCACCACATCCCGTTCGACTGTGGGTATATCTCGAATGGGTAGTCTTTCTGTGAGCGTTTTTATTATTCCTTAATTAAAAAACCGTTCCGTTCTCTCTGCTCATTATTCCTTAACTCTTTGCTCAGTACCTTCGTACCTTCTTTATTTTTCTAAATATGACTTCTGTTGGTACGTGGTGTGCGTTCGAAAAAAGGTTATAGTTGTGACAGGGCGCACAAAGTCGCGCTGCTGCTGTATATGCTTCCCACGCGAATACGAAGCTGAAAACAAGGACTCTCGCGAGTGTGTCACCACGCACATCAGGGGGGAAAGCGTAGAGGAGGGCATGGGCCCAAGACAGGGGGGAAGAAGCAGGGACGAGGTTCTGCAAAAATAGATACATACCTGGTACGACATATACATACCACCAGTAGTCTACGCAAGAGTTGAAAGAAAGATCCTCGGGCCGATAGCACTGAGCACACTTGGTTCCCAGTCGAGTGCCTCGTACCTTCTTCGGCCCCTTCCTCTCTCCGACCGCACCGGAGGAGCTTGCCACGGGGGAGCTTGCCAAGCAGGAGGTTGCCGCCGCGCGGTTCTTCAACGGTGCGTCGAAGTTTTCCACAATCGCCCCACCGGTCGCTTCCCGCCAAATGTCCGTGGCGCCCACTGCTGTTGTTGGCGGTTGAGCGGGGTTGAGCAGCCTTCCTTGCAGCCCTGTGCAGATATTTGGCTGCGCAGTGTCCCAAGGCGTTCCGTGACTCAGCTTCACGATGGCTATCCAACGTCGGCTGAAATAAATCGATTGGTCTTGCGTGTGTGACCCCTCCCTTCGAAGCAAGCTGGCGAGGGCGGGCCGTCTGCCGTCTACCCCGAGCTATCTACCGCACCAGATCTGGAACACCTGCGGAATGTGGAACCGTGGCGTGTGTCACTGGTACCCAGAACGATCTACGAATTGGCGTTTACGACCGGATGGATGGAATCTCCGACGTCTCCGAAATGATGCGGCTTCGGCAGCTTCGGGGCAAAGGTGTGACACTCATGTGTCATGTGTCATGTCTCTAAGCGACAATGTAACACGCTCAAAGGGAGAGGCGCTTGCTTTTGCCAAGGCTGGATTGCGCTCTGAAAAGCCAAGCTGCTTTGCAGGAAGTGCAAAGAACGGTGAGTGTGCAAGAATCGTCAACGGTACCTCTCTCGGAGATCCACGTTCGTGTGAGTTATGTTGAACCAAGTTGGTTGAACTACACATTCCGACAGACACGTCCTCTGCTGCAGACTGCAGACGAGCGCATATATATTCACCACTACTGCTGTACAAGACTTCAACACATCCCGTTCGACTGTGGTCTTGTATCTCGAATGGGTAGTCTTTCTGTGTTTGTATTTATGTTTCCTAATATCTGCCGGTCGCCCCGGTGGTCTAGATGGTATCCTCGACACCTTCTAGAGGTGAGCGCTGTTTGTTTTCAAAAACGCGCTGTTCGATGTTTCAGCCTCCGGCTCTTTCGCGAGGAGGGAGACCAAGGCACACAAGGTGCTGCGCGCCGTGTCTCGCGCCCAGCGCGCAGCGCGGCCGCGACGGTGGCGCAGTGTGTGTGAGGAGGTGGCGGCGCAACCGGCTGCGGTACACAAAGAATAGGTCAAATCGTTTGGGGGGGGGGGGCTGCTGCTGTGTGCAGCTGCTGTGGTCTGTCTGTTGCAGAAACCTCACGGTTATATTACCAATCAATCCAGTGCTTATTCCTTTCGCGCTGAGGGGGACCGAGGCACAAAAGACACTGCCCGCCGCGTCTCGTGCCCAGCGCGGCCGCGGTCATGGCGCGGTGAGTCTGCGGGGGTGGCGCCGCAACCGGCTCTGCGGTACACACAAAAAAACAGGTGAAATCGGTTTTTTTGGGGTGCGTTGCTGCTCGTGTGCTGTGCCGTTGAGGTCGGTCTTTTTTTTAGAACAACCTCACGGCTACCAATCCAGCGCTCTCCTTTCGCGCGGAGAGAGACCGAGGCACGCAAGGTGCGGCACGCCGTGTCTCGCGCCCAGAGCGGCCGCGGTTGTGGCGCATGAGTGACACAGCAGCAGTAGCAGTCAGGGTGATGTTCGCAGAAAAGTACGCTGCTATTGTACATACGCATACATGTTTATGTTTGCATTCTTCCACAGCAGTATCAGGAGGGGGGGCACAAAAAAAAAAAAGTCCATCCGTTTAAAGGAAAGGTGACATGTATGCACCACTGCTGTATACACATGCATATGCATATCATACGAAAAGTAGCGTGCTCTGTACCTACCTCTGCCTGCCTGTGCTGAATTATGTTGCGCCCTGTACATGTTTATCTAAAATTCTGTAGGTCTAGGCTATGCTGCTGGAAGCGGTTGCTACATAAAAATAAGCTGAACGTCATCCAGCAGCAGCACAGCAGCACCAGCACCAGCAGCATCACCACATCAGCAGCACCAGCAGCGCAGCTGCAGCAGAATACTGTACTACAGAGTATACTCTGGCTGCTGCTGTACGTTGTCCCTTCGTTTCAAAATAAATGGGTTGCTGTGTGAGAGAGGTAGTATGGTAGTATGTAGGTGCAAAATTGAATCCGTTGCCCACGAGCTCATGTCAAGCGGAGAAACAAAACTGTTCCATTGCTGTCCAACTGACAAGAAAGTGCATCAACCCGAGGCCGATGACACCCATGCACGTATCTCACGATGTAGCAGGCGTACCGAGGTCAAACCTCCGGCGCTGTCATCTGCACCCATGGATTTGGCTCGGGTGCAAACGGATTGGGTGTGGGGTGATTCGATGAAGAGATAGAAGCGTCGCACACGACAGAGCAGTGTTGGCAAAACGTTCCTCCTGCTCTATTTTTCTACTTCAAAATAAAGTACTCTTTGAACGGTCCCTCGACAAACTGGTGATGACGCACATGGAACGAGCCAGGGCAAATACGCATTTTTTTCGCGCGCCTTGGTTGTTTTCGTTCGCTATCGGCGCCCGTAGCGCCGACACAGTGACGCCAGGGTGCGTTAGAGACCCTTGCGAGTGTGCCACGTGCAGATTTCATGGCGTTATGGACGATTAGGTCGACTGACCTTCGGTGATCGCGCCGCACCCAGTTACGCCGCCTCAAGATTTGTCGGAAGGCTCGTTTCGACAGATCTTGGGTCAAGATTTGTTCGAAAGGGCAGATTTCGGGCCTCGAGAAATCTTGGCCAAGATATATCGGAACATTTTGCTCCCATAAATCGTGAAACTGGCAGATCTTGGCCAAGATCAAGATTTATCGACAAGATTTTGTTCCCATAAATCGGGGTCTAATAATAGCAGTCTACAGGCCAGTGTAGAGAGAATTCATACAGCGTACAGTAGTAGTAGTAAACATAAACAACAGCAGACCAACGAGGCCGCGTTGGCTACACAACAAGAAGAGTTCATGTTTTGAAAACTGAAAAAGATTCGCCGAAAAGGTTTTCATGTGCCTGGTCTCTCGGTGTGTACCTACACAGCACATGACATGCCTCTTCCACACATAGTCTACATTAGAATAGATGTGGAGTCATCATTCATGTGCAGGAAATTGATGCAGGAAGAAATATCCGTTCTCTCGGTGCACTACAACTGCTGTACACAGCACATGCCTCCCACAAACAGGATAGAAATCCATGTAGATAGATGGAGAGATATCGTACAGCAGTAACAACAACAACAACAGCCCCGGCAAGGCCGCTTCTGGCTACGAAACAGATACAAAAGTTGAGGATGGATGCATACCGCATTATCATGCGCTGTTCACCGTGTTCAAAAGTAGTTCGGGAAGAAAGGACACATGATCGATGTACTGCATGTACAGTAGTAGATGTAGATGGTCCGTTCTTCGGTGACTAGCGAATCTAATTGATAGATCTCGGCCCCTCCCTGTGAACCCCTCCGTGTATACAGCACACGTCTCGCGCATCATTAATAGATAGGTAGATCGAAGTCATGCAGCAGCAACAAGAACGAACGGCAGACAGACCTGGTGAGGCCACTTTTTAGCTTCAACTTCACAAAAAGAAGAAGAGTCGAGGATGGATATCGATGCGGTATTCTTGCCGTGAAAACGGAAGAAGCTTTCATCGGGAAGAAAGACCCATCCATCCATTTGGCATTCTTTGCAAATATTCTTCATCCCGTTGCTGCCGTGGCGCGGTCGGTCGGTCGGTCGGTCGGTCGAGTTGGGTTGAGTATAAGGTTGGGCAAGGTTGGGTTGGGTTACGTTGGGTTGGGTAGGGTGAGTTTGGTCGGTCGGTTTGGTCAGGACTGTCTTGGGGCGGGTTGGGGTGGGTTGGAGGTAGACGGTGGGTTTGGTTCGTCCGGTCGGACGGTCGGTCGGGTTTTGGCGTTGGGTTGTGTTTTGGGTTGGATTAGGTTGGGTGAAGTATAGCGTAGGGTATAGGGTCGGGTCGGTCGGTCGGTCGGTCGGTCGGGTTGTATTTTGGGGGCGGGTTGTGTTTGGTTTTGGGTTCGGAAGGGTAGGGTGGGGTAGGGTAGGGTATGATAAGGTAGGGTAGAAGGTA
>FN648937.1:0-19182 GCA_000310025.1 Ectocarpus siliculosus | reverse complement strand
GCACCTTCACCGTCCATGAAGCTCGGCATCAGCCCCGCGCCAGGTGGCACCCCCTGTTGTGTATCGGTATGGGGGGTAACCCTGCTGTGGACGGCCTGGCGGACCATGCCGCTCGGTGCCGGCTGGAGCTGTACGGCGCCAGCAGGCGTGATCTGGGCAACACCATGCCCAGCAGCTGCACCACTTTCACCTCCACCCTGCAGTCGCAGAGGCACCGTTTTCGTTCTTGATGGCCGGCCTGCCACTGCTACGGCGTTGTTGTTCATGGTGTGGGTGTATAACGTCTGTTGTGGGAGTCCTCGGGTCTCTCGCCTGGTCGGGACCGGTGTGTGTACGTCGAGCCGTGGCGCTTTCCGTAATTTTTGAAAAAATACGCGCCTTCGCGCCTTCTGCCGATAAGAACCACTGGAAACCCTAGTTACGGTTCCGTGAAAAAAGTTACTATTCGGTGAAAAAAGTTACGAATTTTTGCGGCCTGATAAGACACACCCTTAATACGACGGCGAGACGCAAGGATTCAGATACGTTTGTTCCTCCCATGGGGGGTACGGTACTGCTGCTCACTCTAAAACAACGGCAGCATGTCTGCCAGCCAGGTACCACAGCATGCACACGGCAAAGGTAGGGACTTACCTGCGCCCGGTAGGAGCGCCGACGCGGACAGTCGATTCTTTGGGAGCTTGGACGTGCGGTGTGCGGTGTCTCCGATAATAATGCCATGCCGTGTTGATTGTCTTTCCGTTGTTCTCGGAATTAATTATCACGGTTGGTTACAGTAATTCCGGACCGTTCTTCGGAACGGAGTCCGTTACTCCACACGAACTCTGAACACTCTCCGTGATATAATCCAAAGGCAGAAACTAAGTTAAAATCAACCCAACTAAGGCGAATATAACAACATATTCGTGAAATTGAGAGCGAAGCATGAAATTGAGAGTGAGATTATTTATTGGAACATAGAATAGAACAGGCGTACGATTCCTGGAGAGCCAAATGTCTACTGCCTCTGAACCAGCCTCCCGCATGTAGTAACCAGCAGTTGAGCTATGCCATGGCGGTGTCAGAGGTGGGCAGAGTGATCAAGAACTTTGGTGGCGTCAGGAGAGAGGGTGCAGAGCAACGGGGAGTGAAGCTACATGGTTCGGACATATTTGTGTCGCACGAGTGTGCATGTGTGTGCATGATGTGAGCATGGTTGTGAGCTGCATGCGGTCCGCCAGCCATCAAACGCCAGAAAAAAAGCCAACGGCGGTGTGGGACGAATACACAGCAGCAGTAGGCATGGACATGTGACAGCACCTATCAGTATGACACACTGGCTGCACCATGTTATCCCAGATCATCAGGACACTGGTGTAGAAGGAATTTCTCTGGCAATACTGAGTCTTGGGTGTAGACGCGACAAGATGCGTGAGCTCTGGAGCGAGCTGAGTGTGGCACAAATATGTTCGACATCACATCACACATCACACACACACACACACACGCATCATGCAGGTCTCCAGCTGACAAAGCAAGACTGAAGAAAAAAAGCAACGGCCGTGCGAGACAAATACACCCAGGCATGGATGTGACAGCACCGGTATGACACAAAGGCCGAACCATTTCATCTGAGATCACCAGGACACTGGTGTGATAAGGATCTCTCTGAGCGTGCCGAGTCTCGGGTGTAGACGCGAAGAGATGCCTGAGCTCTAGGTGCGACAGTGCTGTCAACAATGTAGCAAGAGCAAACAATTGCCGACGGACACATGTTGCATTTTCAATACTCCACTGTCCACGTTTTCCAAAGGAATGTTCTGAATGGTTGAACCCTGCTTCCGAAAAAAAACAATCAATATCTGGCGGATAATGCTTCTGAGTTTATTTGGTGATTTGAAAGGTGGTGTCCGCAAGGGTGTCGAAATGTGTTGAATTTTAAACGCAGCAAACGTTTTCATTGGCTTGCCTTTTCTGCTTGCATTCAACCGTAGACTCTTTGCACACCAGTGAATGTTGTTTGCGTGTTTAAATTGTTCATCCACCGAGACACTTCGTCCAAATAGCCACAGCAACGGTTTCCTCTCTGTATTGGCAAGAAGGACGAGCCCCTCTGTTCCAAATAAGGCGCTACAAAGGGGTCATTTGGAAATATCGATACAATGACCGAAAGACCGACAGACTATGCATACACAATCATAGGGTCGAGATATTGTCACACACATCAACCGGATGTATAAACACGCAAGACGGCAGAGAGAGTTAGTTGTGTTCCCGTGCAACATCGACTCGAAGCAAGTGGAAGCAAGCGAGATGATGTTCAAAAAGTTCACCACGAACGCATAATGCATCAACCTCTGGTAAATGTTGTAGGCAGTGTATCTTCTCCTGAATGTATGTTGATATCAGCGCCGGCCACACACGCGACAATCATCATGCGACACTACCCTGCCAAGAGACAACTCTTGGTGTACGTACTGACTGCACTACAACACAACGACAGCAGTGTTTCTTTCGTTGTTCAAACAAGAGATCACGATGTGCACAACAAAATCAGCGGGAAAACATTTTATCGGTTTGGTTCCGGTGCTCGCACGCACCTATACATAGATGGAGATCAGGCATCTCTTCGCGTCTACACCCGAGACTCGGCACGCTCAGAGAGATCCTTATCACACCAGTGTCCTGGTGATCTCAGATGAAATGGTTCGGCCTTTGTGTCATACCGGTGCTGTCACATCCATGCCTGGGTGTATTTGTCTCGCACGGCCGTTGCTTTTTTTCTTCAGTCTTGCTTTGTCAGCTGGAGACCTGCATGATGCGTGTGTGTGTGTGTGTGTGTGATGTGTGATGTGATGTCGAACATATTTGTGCCACACTCAGCTCGCTCCAGAGCTCACGCATCTTGTCGCGTCTACACCCAAGACTCAGTATTGCCAGAGAAATTCCTTCTACACCAGTGTCCTGATGATCTGGGATAACATGGTGCAGCCAGTGTGTCATACTGATAGGTGCTGTCACATGTCCATGCCTACGCTGCTGTGTATTCGTCCCACACCGCCGTTGGCTTTTTTTCTGGCGTTTGATGGCTGGCGGACCGCATGCAGCTCACAACCATGCTCACATCATGCACACACATGCACACTCGTGCGACACAAATATGTCCGAACCATGTAGCTTCACTTCCCGTTGCTCTGCACCCTCTCTCCTGACGCCACCAAAGTTCTTGATCACTCTGCCCACCTCTGACACCGCCATGGCATAGCTCAACTGCTGGTTTCTACATGCGGGAGGCTGGTTCAGAGGCAGTAGACATTTGGCTCTCCAGGAATCGTACGCCTGTTCTATTCTATGTTCCAATAAATAATCTGACTCTCAATTTCATGCTTCGCTCTCAATTTCACGAATATGTTGTTATATTAGTACAGAAGAACTGAGCGAGGCATCTACATTTATTTTGTACATCGATAATAATAACAGAAACTATATCTTTATTTTCCGCAGTTCTTCTTTATTAAAATACACGTAGTTCCTTCGTATAATAAAAATTATGATGAATATGTATTTATCATAATAATATTATTGTTTTCAGAAAACTACATTATATAATAATATAATTGTATAATAATATAATAATTGATAATATTTATATTTTATATATTTATATATTTATATATATATAAATTTAATAAATATATATATATGTTTTTTTTTTATATATATATATAATTATTATATAATTATATAATAATATAATAATTGATAATATTTATATTTTATATATTTATATATTTATATATATATAAATAAATTTAATAAATATATATATATAAAATATGTATAATAATATTGTTTTCAGGAAAAAACTACATTATTTTTACATAATATCATAAAATTTTTCTCATGGTAGCTCATGGTGCCCCACCGTGGTACATGCGTGAGGTTTCTCATGGTGCCCCATGGCCAGCATAAAATTGGGGCCCATGGCCACCCATAGTGCACTTCGTCGTCACCCATGGTGACCCTCGGTATGCCATGGTACCCCATGGGGTTTCGAAGATAAATTTGAAAAAAAAAAATATCCGACAGGGAAACGCGTAATATTAGGAAATAAATAAAATAGTTAGAAATTTAATTATACCCCGTCGGTTCTCATGAGGCGCCATGGGGAGACACGACTTCCTCATGGACCCCCATGGGCTACCAATTTTATTGAAATTAACAAAATAAACTGGTAGACTCCACGGTGACCCATGGTGCCCCATGGGGCCTCATGGGGCGCCATCAGGCCTCATGAGGCCCATAGCTTTTATTTAAATTCCACTATTTTCGCTTTTTCGGTTTTGTTTCTCATGGGATCTCATGGTGCCCCATAGCACGCCATGAGGGCTCATGGCGAACGATAAAAAATTATATTTACGGACCCCATGGCCAATCTCATGGGACACCATGGGGTGGTTTTCCATGGTACCCCATGAGATATCTCATGAGATTATCGATTTTTATCGTGGTCCATGGGGACCCATGGCTCCCATGGACCCCCATGACAATACATGAGATTTCTCATGGGGTCCCATGGGATTCTCATTGGACCTCATCGGGGCCCATGGGTTCCCATGAGATTGTTCTCATGGGGGCCCATGGGACCCATGGACCCCCATGGGTCACCATAATATCGACCTCATGGGGTTCCATGGGGGCCCATGGGCGCCCATGAGATATCTCACGGCGTTACACAAAAATGTCAAACCCCCACAAGTTCGCAGAATTTATCCGAGTTTATTGCATCATGGTTGTTTTTTATTCACGTGCACCCTGTGTAAAAGTCAGGCGCGGTTGTCGCCTGTAGCTCATGCTGCCATGGGCGTGGTGGTCTCGCGTGTTGTTTGGCTGATGATGTCTTAAATGCTATCACACATGCGTACCGCAGAGAGAGAGACCGCGCGCGCCGCCTGGTGGTATTGTTGTAGTAAACCCTAGTGAGACTTTTTGTTGTTCCTGTTTTCTTTAGGATGTGGCGCAGCGTGATGGTGACCATCATGGACTCTGTGTGTGGGAGCCTGTGACATTCGCGGGGTGACTCTTGAGCCCAATTCGCTGAGGTCATATCCGTACGTTTATGTTTTTGAAGGACTATGTAGGCCCGTTCTCTCTCTACTCCTCCTTGGGTGTTTTTCTATGCTCGACTTCGCCCTACGCGAGCGGGGGGACACAAACGTATGCGCGTTGTTCTCATGTTGTAGCTCCGTGAGGGGGGCGGGTGAGTAGTACGTTGCGCTTTCGCCTCTGCGTTTTTGTACGATGTACGATTTCAGAGGCCGACATGTGTGACTTGTTGTTTGTCGGCCGCACGATCTGCGACACAACTTTAAAATAAACTTCTTGAGCAACGTCATGCTAGAATCCCTAGTGAGGGCGTCGGTCTAAAAAACGATGCTTACCCCAACCCTTGGACACACGTCGCTATGCGTACGTTGGCATGTGCTCGTTTTTCACTAATCCTCAGTCACAGACAGGAAGCAAGCGTTGTTCCAGATAGAGGGCTCTCCCAACCAAACGCTCTGTACCAATTGTCGGGACCTCCGGTACGGTCGCGGCTCCGCCATACGAAAGGGGCGCGACGAGGGACCCCGACCCGCTGCGATAGCTGATCGGAATGAGAGGGTCGGCTACTTCAACAAACTGAATCAAGTATATGTGACGACAACTTCCCAACCTCTTCAATACCAGAGACACGTCATACAAGGCAGTCTCTTATATCGGAGCTACACGCAGAAGCCCAAAGTGCCACCCAATTCGACCCAAACGAGCCAAAGGGATCTTCTCATTCTGATCTGCTGGCAAATAGTGAGAAGAAATACGAACCTTTTGGATGCATATAATTGTACGAGCGCAGGGTTCACCCTCTCCAGGACTGCCGTCCTTAAAACTACGGCTTTCGACATGGGAGGGCAGCAGAACTCCCAAATGCGGGCGGAGAGTCTTATTTCAATACAGATGCATACACCCCAACACACACGCGTTTTATGTCGAGGTTTCCTGTGCGGTTTCGATGCGTTGGCATTGCCTCGATTGTTGATGCCTGATACATTTGCCATCTCAAAACGTCGAGAGTTGGACCATCGGCCCATGCTCGATAAACACATAAATATACAAGTTTTTTGGCGGCTTACGCCGCCACGCCCAATGGAGCGAGCCCCAAGGTACACGGGGACGGTACGTGTGGGGATCATGGTTTAATGGAAGTTATGTGTCGTTGAGGATGCCCGTTTGACGTGCATGTCTGTCGTGTGACAACATGTTGGCACGTAGACATAAACTGTATTAATGCAATCGACGCGGTCAGACATACGCCAAATCCTACATGGCGACACCACGCATACGATCGCAACCACCTAAAGACACACCAACGACCATGAAGGGTCGAA
Source organism: Ectocarpus siliculosus (assembly GCA_000310025.1). Classification (NCBI taxonomy): domain Eukaryota; class Phaeophyceae; order Ectocarpales; family Ectocarpaceae; genus Ectocarpus; species Ectocarpus siliculosus. The sequence continues at coordinate 12,775 of FN648937.1, read as the reverse complement.
CTCCCACCCTACTGACGTAACAAAGGACATACACACACCAAGCTCGAACTTATATAAGCGGCAAAGCGGCAACGCTCGATCCCACCCAAAGACACGACACAGAACTCTCACGCTTGTGACGCAACAAAACGACACCAATAGTCGACGACGATCGCACCCGCGAAAAGACACGCCTACGACGATGCAGGATAGAACTCTCACGCTTCTGACGCAACAAAGGACATCCACACACCAAGCTCGACACCAATAGGAGACAACGATCGCACCCACCTAAATACATTCCTACGAACATGAAGTGTAGCACTCACACGGATCTGAAGCAACAAAGGACATTCTCACACCAGGCGTGTACCTCAATACGCAACTCCGACATACACTTGACACATTACTCTAACGCGATAGGCCTTTTGCCTCAATCCACCCGCCGTCGGCGCATTGGTTGGGATGGCGGGCATTAGCCTGGCCATTTGCGTGTGCGTTTTCGTCTGTGTCGTGTAGCCCAGGCGGCCCCGAGTCTCGTCGGGTGTTGTTGCTGGTGTCGGTTGCGTGCATGTATCCGATGAAGTCGATGTACGAAGGCGGCAAGGACGGGGAATTGTTGGTAGAGTCAGTTGCAGCATGTACGAATGACAGGAATGAGATGTTAGCGACGAACGACGATGAGCCCCTGGCAGGACAGGGAGGCTTCCTGATAAAAGGAAATAAAACGAAGAAGCAGAATGCAGAGGTAAAAACAAAACAAAAAAATGTGTAAACGAAGGGCTGAACGAAAATTAAGCGCACAACAAACAAAACAAAACGTGAAAGAAATGAACGGCCGAGAGCGAAGAAACAGAACGCAGTGATAAAAAAAACAAAATGCACGAAGAATCGGCACGCATCAGTAAACCTCACCCCGATCCTGGCGTACTCGGCCTCAACCTTCTCGATGAACCGGAAGGCCTGCTTGCCGTCCCTGCTGAGCTTGATCTTCAGCCCGAAGCAGTCCTCCCACTTGTAGTGTTTGTTGACGTACGTACGCTGAACATGAAACGAAAACAACACAAGAAGGGAAGAAAGAGCGGGGGAGGCAAAATGAAGAAGGACCGCCCGGAGGAAAAACCACAAAGGACGACCGCAAAGTAATAAAGCATACGTTGAACGCAAGACAAAACACCACACCGCACCGCTCTATTCCACATGTGTTTCGACGTCTGTACAGCAGCGGCGGCAGCAGTTTAATACAATCGGTAAAATTAGACCACCCGGCTAGTCAGCAAAATTACCATTGGCTGAGCAGCCGCGTTTGGCGAGGGGTCCGTCCCCGTAGATCTCTACTCTCAATCCCAGTGATTAAGCTACGAACAGCCTCAAGCCCATGTGATCCGGCCGGGTGCTAACGAGCTCTGAGCATATCTTTTAAGAGGTAAAATTAGACCATCCGGCTAGTCAGCGCCGGGTGCTAACAAGCTCTGAGCATATCTTTTATTCGGTAAAATTAGACCATCCGGCTAGTCAGCCGCTGACTAGCCGGATGGTCTAATTTTACCGATTATAATAAGCGGCATACGGAAAAACAACGAAGTAAAACCGAAACAAAGTCGCCTACGGAAAAACAACGAAGCGCGCCCAGTCAAACAAACAATACGAAGACAATACGAAGCGAACTAAAATATGCAGAGACATGAATGACATCGCAACACGAATCGAGAAGGGAATAGATCACACGCACGCACGTTGCTTGCCGCTCTTAGTCTTGACGCCGTTAGGATTGGGTACGCCCAAGCAGAGGACGCCGGGCTTGATGTCCGACAGGCAAGTTGTGCAGGGCGAAGGCGCGGACAGGATGCTGATGTTGAATTTGCAGCTCTTCGTCCCGAAATTTTCACAGCCTCCGAAGGCCGCACAACAGCGAGTCACGTTGGCTGACGGGCAGAGGGCGCACTTGCCGATGACCTCACCGAGAGTGAGTGTAGTCAGCTGTCTTCCGCTTGGTGCCGGGCGGAGTAGACGCAAAAATGTTGCGCGACGCCATACTCGAGTGCGCGAGAGAATGGTGTGGGATGGAGTGGGAGCTTGCGCGGACGGCGCGAGGGCGCGCGTGAGCGGGAGCGAAAACCCTAAGAAGATCTACCGAACCTCACCGCCCGTTGACCGAACGCCGATGGATTCCGGAAAAAGATTCCGGAAAAAGATATTCATATGAGAAAAGATAAAGATTTGTTATTCATATGAGAAAAGAGCCGCACACACGTGCAAAATATGTGTGACACACGTGTAAAAATTATAGGTATTACAAGGGCTCCGGACGCGGGGGGCTACCGCCCCCCCCGTCCTTCGTTTTGGCTGGTGCTCTATGCGGAGAGGGAAACGTCGGGGCGTTGAAACACATACCAAGTGGGACGTGCTTGATGTGGTCAGGATATGATTTAATTATTTTCCGGAAGAAGTGGAGCTGTGAAGGCAGCTCGTGGACCACGAAAGAAAAACTGAAGATTTGACCGGAACTATTCTTCGGCGCAACGTGAAGTACATACAATCTCGATATGCGAGATTTTCGGACTTGCGATGTACACCGGAAGCATTACGCGGCGTACCGCGTGAAACCATTTTGCCGTAAAGTAGAGCTTAGAAGGTGGCTCTTATATGTTGCAAAGGAAACGACACAGTCGCAACTCTACTGTTGTGATACTCTAGTATGTACTCGAAAGAATGTGATATTCTAGACTACGGTCTTACAATCTCGATATATATGCGAGATTTTCGCACTTGCAATGTACACCGGAAGCATTACTCGGCGTTCGGTGTTCAAACCATTACCGTGAAGTAGAGCTCGAAGACCGCTCTTACATGGTAAGAAGGAAACGACACAGTCCCAACTCGAATGAATGTGATACTACTCTATGAAGTCTAATGTGATAATCCAGACTAAGGCGTAATCTAGGCCGGAACTATTCTTCGGCGCTATGTATTCATGCAAAGTTGATAATGTAAAACTTGCAAAGTAGAGCGACAGCGTTGTTCAGACGCAATCGGGAACAACGGCAAACGGGTCCCTTGGGAACCAATCGTTAGCGTACACTCAAAATGTAGAAAACACTTACACACATACACTCATCTTGAAAGTGGTAGCCAACACTCACTCTAAATGTACTTGGCATCTACACGTACATACATGTCTAAGCCGCTTGTCTAATTGTGGTACGTGGCAACATAAGGCACTCTGAATATGATGTATTTACGTGGTTACTTACATGTCTAAGTCGCGGATAAATCGTTCGTGAGAAGGTAGGTGGTAGTACGCAAAGTTAAGAGGGAAACCGAACGACACCGAGAGGCATTTAATCTGCGCAAAAAACTAAACACGAAAGAGATAGAAAGGTCAGGCAGTGACACGGCGTGCCTGGAGTTTACATGGCTACATAGAGGTAGGTATTTTTAGCTCAAGCCTCCGCTCGGCCCCTCAGCGAGCAGCGGGGTAATTATCGCAACCCTCAACTCGAGACGATTTCGGCCTGAGACGCACGGGCCGCCTCTCGCCCTCCTGCTGCGCGGAGCCCTCCGGGAGCCCCCTCTCAGCGAGACGCCGCCGCTCGGGGCTCCGGGCGTCCAGCGACGGGCGAGTCGCACGCGCCGGCGGCACGGCTCAAAACCACGTCGTCGCACTTTTTCTCTCCACCTCGGGCCCCTCCGCTCGGGACTGTCGCTCCAATCTAAGAATCAGCGATCCGATTGGTGGCTAACGTCTTTCCGTGTTTTTGAGAACTTGAAGTGACGTGTGTGGTGTGTTGTTGCGTTGTTGCTGTTGTTGTGCATTGTGCACTGCAACACGCATCTGTGCATGTATGCACTGGGTGTGGTAATATGTTGTTGTTGCGTGACCGATTTAGGCATGGCGCGTTGAGAGATGCAACTTTGCTGTGAGTGGTGCTGCCGGCATTTTCTTCTGCAGCTGCGCGATGCTGCTGGGATTGCGCGTGCCGCAAGCTGTTGACCTCAAAGAATACAGACGGGCGTGTGTTCTTTTAACAGAGAATTGTCGAACTTCGGTTTGAATTATGAACATCGGTTTGAGAATTTTCTCGTGGTTGGAGTAAATCGTTCTTTTGACTTGAGGATTGGAATCGAAAACACCGTTTTGATTGCCGCCTTTCCCAAGTCCTCTCCAAAAAAGTATGTTTCTGGAGCAGCCCCAAACGGCCTCAGGCGAGCTTCTGTGGCGGTGAGAACGTACCCTGGCATGTACTGAGGGGTCAGCTTAGCTTGGCCGTTGCGTTGGGTCCGCCGAGAGATAGAGAAGCAACTCATCGGTGATCAATTGTATTTTTTTAGAGAATAGCAAGAAAACGTGGTGTCGTGTGTGTGTTTGTTTCGCGTACCCTCTCTCTCCCCTCCCGACAACACACACCCTCGCACCTGCACCTGCTGCACATCCGTACAGGCCACCCATACATGGATGTGGTGAGGATCCAAACGTGAGCACTCCTCCCCTCCTCGGGGGCTCGTTCCTTCGCGGTAGAGCTGCTCTTCGGCTGTAGTGTGCACGCACATCCGAGAGAGCTCGCTGCTGTACCCACCAGACCCACCCGCTCTTTCCGTTTCTCGGAACGAATAAACCAAAAAGGCACGCACGTGTGTGTGTCCCCACAGCCTCGTCCGGGCGGCCACCGCCGTAAACTGCTAACGGGTGATGATCTATCTGATGTATTTGGTTGCATTGTTCGAGGTAAGGTAAATAGTGCAGCAGCATCCCAACGCCCTCTCCGTGCTGCTCCGTTCGCCCCCAGTCTGATCTGAATCGACTCGTTCGACAGCAGCACCTGATCTCACCACGTCACCTCATCAAGCAGCAAGCAACCACTCGGAGGAATACTTTAGTTAAAGGCACGCACGTGTATGTGTCCCCAGCCTCGGCCGGGCGGCCACCGCCGTAAACTGCTAACGGGTGATGATCTGATGTATTTGGTTGCATTGTTCGAGGTAAGGTAAATAGTGCAGCAGCATCCCAACGCCCTCTCCGTGCTGCTCCGTTCGCCCCCAGTCTGATCTGAATCGACTCCTTGGACAGCAGCAGGACCTCATCTCACCACGTCACCTCATCAAGCAGCAAGCAACCACTCGGAGGAACATTTTATTTGTTTCGTCAAGCACCCGAGCCGTGCTCGGCACTCGGCACCCGAGAGAGCAGCGGACAGGGTGTATCCAGCTGAGCGAGCTGGGTCTTTCGAGCAACCTGGGAGCACACCTTTAGTTCATACTGCTGTGCCGGTGAGTGGAGAGAGAGAGAGCACACTCTTTCGCAAGGCAGATGGATAGTTTGCCCAAGGAGACGTCCTTGTCTTTCGGTGTTTGTACTTGAAAGAGAGGGATGGAAAGAGAGAGGGCCCTACCCTAGCATCGAGGCGTGGCACGTTGGCACGACCACCTTAGTGCAGTCACCACTCACTCCCCGACAGTCTGGAGGTAGGCAGTCCCATCAGGTATGGTTCTTGGATTTTCATCGCACAGAGTGGGTGGATGCGGTATGACAGGTGGTACGTGCGATACTGAGTAAAACAAAACCCCGACAGCAGCAGTCTCGCGCATGACGCCTACTGCTGTACTACGACACCGTTCACGATACCGCGAAGTACCTCCTGCTCAGCGAGGGCCCTGGAGCCACTTAACAGGGGCTCGGTATCGGTGATACCGTGCGATATCACCGAACGCCGTGCGTCAATCGAGTTACCTCGTTTTTTTTCCGCCGCAGTCAAATAATAATAAGCAGTTGTCTCTCCTTTGTCGTAAAATACATAAAAGCTGTCTGTTCTCACAGGTGCTACCGGGTCCACGTTGAACTTGTTGAACTTGTAACAGCCGGCGTCTTTCTGACGCCAACATGATTGATAACGTTGGAGCGAATCCACAGCCACACCAACGCTGCCCCTTCCAACTCGTGGTCGGTCTTACTGCATTGATTGCCCCCTCCGTGACTTATATCAAAGGATCAGCTGTTCCGCCAGAGTATAGTCTACAGCAGTAAGTGTTTGTGGCACAACTAGCGCGCAGATAGTCGTGCGCATCTCTACCGCCTTTGGTTGCGACTACTTTTTTGCTTGGACCACCTCATCTCTCTGCTCTTGCCATAGCTTTATTGACGGAGTATTATGATTATTGCAGGCGCTCCCGTTGGCCCTTTACGACCAGTGACAAGTCTGCCGCTCTGTACCCCCGTCTCCTGCAATGTTCGTTATCCTGTGTGCTGCCGTGCGCCCCCCTCCTCGCAGGCATGAATTCGCTAGTTGACGAATCGTTTCAAGGCCGTTGGAAGGTTCCGGCTTGTAACCTGGACCTGTCGTTTAGAGGGAGACCATTGCGTCCTGACGGCGTGGCACGGATAAGGCAGAGCATCATGTCCAACGGCTGGGTTGACACACGTATCATCGCCTGCCGACTTGCTGGTGACAATGGTGTGTTGGACGAGGCCACGGCGAAGACAAAGCCCCTGAGAGTCATAGATGGGCGCCACAGGTATCTACTATGGTGCATGCATTAGGTGGAATATGGGTGTGTGTATTTTTAGTGTGTTCGCCCCGTGTTGTACTTGGCGCCAGTCTACTAACCAGTGCGTTTACCACCGTGGCTCAAAAAGCGGGCTCCCACAAAAAGAAGGTAGGTATAGTGGCCCACAGCAGAAGAAACGAATCGCCCACTAACCGGCGGCAGTCGCTGCCGTTGTTTTTCTCGCGACAAGGACTGCGCCGTCCCTATCGATCGGCCGTCGACCTCGAAGCGGCAGCACACTCGCATGATTGAAGTTATTCATTTTTTTCGGGGATCAATTTGTAGCAATTATATTGGCGAGTCACAGTTGAGTCGACTTGTGACAGCAGTAACAAGAGAGGGCCGGGAAGAAAGCGGTGTTCGCGCTCGCTCGAGGCTAGGAATAGTCCCCATGTCATGATGGAACAAGACAGGACAACGAGTTCCACGTGTTCCTGCCAGGACAAGTAAAGGCCTCCACTTGCTGTGTTTTTTGTTTGTACTGCAACAGATGCGCAGCTCTTGTTGCACTCAACGCCGCCAAGGATTCAGGACAAGAGATCTGCCCGCTCGTTGATGTTCATAGTGCAGTGGACGCGGATACGGAGAGGTTGATAGCTGCAAGTAAGTGTGTGCAGATGGGTTGGTTGTTTCAGCCTTACATTATTCCATGGCAGCGTGTACGTTCCGGCAGCCTGAACTGCAGAAACCGTTTGTGTTTGTTGTCGGCATACTGGGTTTGGTTTGCACCTTACTATCTATGTGTTCATTTCAGGACTGCCGATGCCAGGCACAGAGAGAGGCGGCCTTTGTTTAATCACCAAGGAGCGTGAGAGTAGACAAGTCTGCTGTGTGTGTGCGTGAAACAAGAACACGAGGAGACTGAAACTCAATGGACCATATGACATGAACGTACAACCCTAGACTTAGCCCCACCCATAGCATTTGGCATGTCCGGTTGTCCGGGTTATTTGGTTGTGCCGAGGAGTCCAGCGATGCCCTTTCTTTTTGTTCTACCCAGAACGCACAAAACAGCGTATGCACTGCTGTATGTAGGGCATGCATTTTGCAGCAAAAAGAGAAACGCACTTACCCCCCCCATCATAGATACCGCAAACACTCGCCCTGGCCCGCTTTCGACCTTCGTACTCCATACCCAGGTGCGCAGGATATCACCGAAGGAGTTGTCAAGACCACGTTATTCGATCGGGTTATGTCAACCAAGGCCGCTCTGCAGGGGTGCAGTAACACCAGGTCCAAGCCTCTCGCGGTAGAGGGCTTGGCCTCTGGTTGCGGTGGTTCGCGCGAAAATGTGAGACGAGGGTTGTATATCATCACTTACTTGTCGTCGTAACGTAGTGCAGTCATCCGTCTTGTTAGGTCGACTCACGCACGTACCTGGACACTGTAAACCCTCCACCAACTTAACAATTCTTTAGAACTTGGAAAATGTTGCACGATCACTGTACGAAACTTGGCGGGTCAAACAGGAAGCAACTCAATGTTCAAATAAAATTATTCCTTCCATGCATGCATGTTGGTATTGTCAGAGAATGCAATAATCCCATTTTCGAAACCACACTCATTTCCGCGTATGCGCAGGCCAAGAAGTCGGTTGCAAATGCGACTGAAGCCCTCAAGCAGGCAGGACTCGACGCTCTGGAGGACGTCACGGTGCTTGAGGGACGCCCAGCCGGACATCGCGACCTCAACCCCTCACCGGACGGCCTGCATTTTGAACGCGTTACACTGGAAGCCCTGCTTCGGCCCGAGTTCGCGGCAATGCCGGGGGAAGATCAAGCCGCGTACATTTACCGCATGGCCTCGTAAGCTGTTGCGTGGTTATTTTTGCAGGCGCTGGAATCGTGTTTCGTAATACGTAAAAACATTGTTCGTTACACTAAAATCATTGTTTGTTGTATACTCTGAGAGGGTGAAAACCCGTGCGCTTATTTCAGTCCACCGCGTAATCTTTATCTCCTCAGTCGTGTTGCTTTGGGAAATTCCCACGTAGAAGTTGCTGCGTTGCGTGCAGTTCTGCAAAAACTCTCGAAGCTTTTTTGCTGCGTACGCACCAAACGTCCGCGTTGGCGCCACCCATCCGTTGCGTGCGGGACATCCAACAATTGTGTTTTGCCGAAACCCCCAATTGTCTTTGTAGCGGGTTCAAGATTGGAAAGCTAACCGAGGATGACTTCAGGGAACTCGACGGGGCGGCGAGCGCCACTGGTCGCGTCGTTCGGAGCGTTTCCGCACTCGTCGGACGACAGGACTGGACTCCAGGATTCAATGAGTGAGTAGTGAGGTTGTTGATACCGCGAAGGAGTTGGGTTAGAAGGAACGCACTTGTTGATGGAGGCTTGTTTATGTTGTTCAACAAACAACTTACATCTGCCGATTGTCCCTTTTCGCATCCCAGTTTCATCCGCAGGGTTATGGCGTACGAGCCGTACTCACAGTTCATCTCACACCACCACGCACTTGACGAAGCGTGTACGATCCACGCGAGGAGCTTGCCGGACGGGATGCTACCGCACACGCCTCTCAATGAGTTCCAGCTTAGTCGACCGTGGCAACCGATATTACAGGTAGGTTATCGGCATCGGGTTTACTGCTTCACTTAGTAATATATTTTTGCCCTCGACCAGCCGAAAATCATGGAAACCCGCACCGTAGGTTGTCGTCCACGAATAACCGAACTGGTCGATCCGCCGTAAATTCCACCCTTATTTCGCGATCGTCATGTTGGAAACGTCACCCACGACGCCCTTCACACCACGTAAAAATGATGTTTTTGGATTGAATCAGGAGATGAAGAAGTACGAGGCTATGGAGTCGTTCCCCGAGATCCTCATCAGCAAGGAGAAGCAGTTAAGAGAGGATGCCGCATCGAAGGTCGAAGAGTTCAATCAGAAGATTCACAAGCGTCAACGCTGCTACTCCGCGGATGAAGCGTCGGAGGTCGGACAGGAGTGCAAGGTGAAGATTCACAAGGAGGGTCAACGCGCAGCCAGGACGAAGGCATCAGAGACCGCCGCTGCTTCCGCTGCTTGTGCGCCGCCATCGACAGCCAACGAGGTGGCGGCCGACAACATGGCTGAAAGGAGGTGAGATAAATAGTGTATGCCCTCTCGTGCGTGCGATGAGCCGTCTGCGAATTGCTGGCAGCTATAATGGGGTAAGACCGATAACTGCGAGCAGCTGGCCGTTGACACCAATTCCCTTAGGAATTGATGGCCACGTTTCTTCCCGAACACCACTGGGATAACAACCATACCGTCTACGCACACGACGCCATATTCCTTGATCAACATCCACAGGCGGCTGTTGTCGAGGCTCCTTGCGATCGACGTATTCTGCCCATATTCCGTTGGGGATCTGGATGGATTGCATTCCCTGGGCATCAGGTACACGCTGGCGTTCCTCAACCTCTCCCGGTATGTCAGCGTTCCGGCCGGGACTTCCGTCAGCTGTTCGTCGTCTCCCCTGAACCAACGTCTACAGACCGCCCTCGACTCTCTCTCGAACAACTTGGAAAATCACGGCACCGTGTTGCTGTCTGTACCTGGCGAGATGCAGGAAACCAACCTTCTGACAGGTGTGCGTGAATCGATTTTTGGCGCGCGGTCACACATAGAGCGTTCCATGGCCTGCAACGTGATTATATTGTCGCGAAATTCCGTATAGCTCGGGCATTCTGTGTTGTCCTTACCTGCCACGCTCTTGTGTTGTCGGCTTCCTAAAACTTTGAGGAATACGGTGTGACTGACGTTAAGACCCTTGTCCTTCCTCTTCCCTCTCACGCACACGATGATTCCCGAAAGACATGTTCAATAAAGCGGGTCTTCGGGTAGAGGGGAATCCAGTCATATCAACGTACGCTGGGTCTGAGGGCCGCGGAGGCCAGAGCTCCATCACCATCGTCGCGCACAAGGATGGGGGAGAGGTTCATTTGCAACCCGGGGGGTCGGAACAGCAATGAGGAGGGCGAGACTACACACACACCTCGGGCATCCAGGCCACCCTATGTCCAGCGGCATGTAGACGCTGCGTTAGACCCGCGAGTAGGGAAGTGGTCTTGTCGGCAACCCGCCGAGGGGTCTTTCATCAGCAGCGCCCTGACCACGTTCTTCATCACACGGTAAGAGAGTGATCGTGCTGTATTGTTTTTGTAGTGTCGTAAAAAAAGGGGTTGCAAATGATGGGCCTTTTCCGTATCCTGAGTAGCTATGAATCCTCCGTTGCACGGAATGTTAGGATGTCTTGCGCATACCATTAACGAGAAGTCCCACTCGAGACGCCATCCTAAATGTATGCATACCCTAAATGTATATGACTCTCTGTGTTTTGTGTCGTGTAGTGACGGTCGTCGCTTGCTTGGTACGCACTCATATCTGAGTTGCATTTTCCCTACTCTGACGTGACACACCGACCAAGCACACCTTTATTCTCCGCCTCGATGCGTCACCATGCCGAACCCATGGCCACAGATATACCGACCGAGACGATGCGGTGCTCACAACTGATGCAGCCGTAGACATCACAGTTTGCGAAAAGACGCTCTATCACGGACGTTCGCTGGTGGCATTAGTCCCTGCCTTCGGTAAGGTGGAGTTGGTGAGGCAGAAAGTGGGGCAATTGGAGGAGGACTTTAAGTGTGAATGGCCTCGATCCTGGCTTCGTGTTCAACGCCCCATCAACATCCCTGACAGCAATGTGCCACGGTCGGTGGCGCCTCGGGTCTGGGTTTCGAGGGACAAACGTCCCATGAACGTCCCTCACAGCAACGTGCCACGGGAGGTGGCGCTTGAAGTGGCCTGGAGGCAACCCCAACACGTACCGCATGTGATCTCCCCTGAACAGCAGGTCGCCGCCATGGCCGCCAAGGAGATGGGACTCGAAATAAAGGTGCAATTTTGAGTTTTTCGGGTGGGTCGTGAACAACTTTGAAACAAAACGCATCCACAAGTCCTCACGCAGGTAGTTTCAAAGTTACTTCTCTTTTATCTCTCTGCAACTCCCGGCCCCTCCGTTGCCTTGTTTGCGTGCGCCCGGCAGGCATCAAATCGTCACGGACTCGGTTTGTTTGCTCAGGAGGACATGGCTGCAGGAGACGCCATGCCTATGGCTTGTTTCGGGTCTTTCGTAGTGCATGATTCTCTAGAAGAGGTGGTGTCTGCCATCAACAAGGACGGTGTCCCTCGCCACCACGTGACTTCTCAAGTGTATATGCTGTGCACAGAGGAGGAGAACAGTCGTCCAAAGGCCGCGCTGTACATGGTGCCTCACCAGTCTTGCTTCTTGTGGTACATGAACTCAAGCGGCTCGGACGGTGGAGATGCCAACGTGGAGGCACACAAAAAAATTGATGTTGAAACTCTCAGTCTGGGGAGGCAGGGCCGGGGTGGGACAGAGATTCTGCACGTGGAAGACCCGGCCTTTGAGGAGCTGCTCGCTTCATCTAAAGCACTGGTGTTCAAACTCTCTAGAGATGTCAAGGCTGGAGAAGAACTTCTGTACGACTACCATGTGGCGGAGTCGAAGGGCAGTTAGGGTAGCGTCTAAGAAGGGGAACAGTATCGTAAACGTACTTTGGCAGTGGAATCTAATTATTCCGTGACAATTCGTAGGATACAAAGTTCGGGTTAACTTATGTTCCGATTCTGCGGGGTCGCTTGGCGTGGTAACGAACCTAATTTCAATCTCTAAACGTGGTGATGAACAAGAAGGACAGGTCGGAATTGTTTAGGCCAGCTTTACGTGCCGTACCGACTCCTTTTTGTGCGCATGGGCGGCGATGGAACCTTCTGTCTAATGTGTTGACGCTCGCTCAATAAGCTTAATATATTTTTTGCAGTGTTGTCTGGTGCACAGCAGCCGTGGGGAGCCTTCTTCCTGTCAAGGTATCTTACATGGACATGTCGTGTTGGCATTGCAGATCTGATCATCAGCTTTTTGATCGTAAGCTCCTTAAATTCTGAATTAGGGCTAAACCACAGAGACACCGTGACAGGAAATAAATGCCAAGAACAAAATTCTCATCGGTTGAGATAGTTGAAATCGGTAACCAACACTACCTTCACTTACGAAAGCAATATGTCCGGCCTTTTCGAGAATAATAGGCTAAAGAGACAACAAGGAGGAAAAAAACAAAACGACACAACAACAACAGCATCCTGCGCCTGGAGAGACAGGGCGTTCGCGGGTATCTTCGGATTTCGGTAGGGGCACCCCTATTCCGAGAAAAGGCCAGGTTGGTACGATTACCGTACAC
>FN648936.1:2752-20988 GCA_000310025.1 Ectocarpus siliculosus | reverse complement strand
GCTGTTTGCCCTACTAAGGCTCGCATTGTGTCAGTCCAGCTCACAGAAATCATTCAAGTCACCGGTCACCCTGATCGGACCAGTGGGTGCAGAGAAACGCCCACTCGTGGGAGTTAAGGGACTCAATTGCCGGTGGAGCAGATGAGCTTAACTGCTCCACCTGGCCAAACTCTATCCATCGGACTCTGTTTGTCTTACGAAGACTTTCATTGTGTTGGCCCGGCTCACAGCAATCATACACGCCATCGGACACCCCGATCAGACCAGTGGGGGCAGAGAATCTACCCACGGGGGCTCAGGGACTCAAGGACCGGTGCAGCAGGTAAGCTTACCTGCTCCACCAGGCCAAACTCTGTCTACCGGGCGCTCGTTGCCCTACTAAGGCTAGCATTGTGTCGGACCGGCTCGCAGCTATCATTCAAGCCCCCGCACACCCCGATCAGACCAGTGGGTGCAGAGAAACGCCCACCCGACGGGGTTCAGAGACTCAAGGGCCGGTGGAGCAGATGAGGTTAACTCCACCAGGCCAAACTCTACCTACCGGGAGCTGATCATCCTACGAAGCCTTTCGTTGTGTTGGCCCGGCCCACAACTATCATACAAGCGATCGGGCACCACAATCGGATCAGTGGGTACGGAGAAACGCCAACCCACGGGGGCTCAGCGGCTTAACTGCTCCACCAGGCCAAACTCTATCTACCGGGCGCTGATCATCTTACAAAGACTGTGGCAGGATAGGGGCACCCCCGGCACACGGGAAACTTTCTCAACCGGGCTCCCCTCCGGGCTAACGGGCACTCCTTCCCACCCCCCCTACGAACGGGTACCCCCATAACGCCCCCCCCATGGTGGGTTGGGGCACTCCCCCTCATCTAACGACACTCCCCGTCAACAACGGCCATCCCACACCATTGTCGGTACTCATCCCTGCTCACGGACACCTCTTGGCGCCGTGTTCGGACGGTGCAGTGCTCTGTATGTAGTATATACTGTATTTCCTGGACACATACACCGTATTCCCTGATCACATACACAGAGTTTGTTGATCAGATACGCTAAACACGATATTCCCTGAGCAGACTCACTGTATTCCTTCATTCATCAGATCACCGTATTCCCGCGCTCGGTTTCACTGTATTCAATCATCAAATCATGTTATATATACAAGGGCTCCGGACTTCGGACGCAGAGGCGCCCTCGTCCTCAGTAGTAGGCTTAAAGGGAAGGTGTGAAGGCTGTGCACAGCATACCAAGGGCATGAAGCCGCAGGGTGACCGAATGAACGGTGTGAAAATGTCCGCGTTGTATTCGAGAAATGTGCCGTTCCCGGTGTAACATTCAGCCAAAAGAGTCGCGTGTACGTGATTTTTTGTCTAGCTTCGCCCGGTGCGGACGAAAAGGAGATGGAAGCTATGGTCGCCTCCCTATTCTTGCGCCGGTAAGAACGTAGTAACACTCTCAGGCAACGTTCTCTAAGCGGCTTTGCTGTGGCCAATATCCTCCCCAAAGGGGCCAAAGAAAGAACAAACACTGCAACTGTTCGACGGTATTGCCGGTAGTTGATGGTACTGGCGTGTTGCCGCCTAACTCTCATATTCAAACTTCTTCAGTGTCGCGCCTTTCTCTAATATCCCCTTCTAATGTTCTGGAGCTATTATTCTAACTTTTTCGGTGTCGTCCCGCTCGAATGGTCATATTCTAACTTCTCCAGTCTAATGTCGCGCCATTCTCTAATGTCCCCCTCTATTGACGCCGATAATATGCGGTATCCCTCACAATGTGAAAGGAGCCGAACACCTACAACATTCAGACAAAGTAAGAACAAACACCGCACGCAGTGGTTTGACGGCGTTGCCGCTAGTTGACGGTGAAAGAGTTGACGCCTCCCGCCTCGGGTCATTGTTGCCCCTTACGGCCCTGCCTGGTGGTTATTGCCGATTACCACTGCGGAAGGTATGGTTTCGTTTGCAGCCTTGTACGCAGGTCTCGAGCTTCTTAATGTTGAAGCGTGACGGTGATGGCCGTGATGATGTCGGTGATGGTGCAGGCGGTAGGGTGCCTGCGCTGGCGGCAGAATGCAATGATTAGGGAGATGGATGTAAGAGCGTGTACGTGTCATAATGCCTAGATGATACTGTATAATGTAAATTTTGAGCAGAAGAAAGAGGTTGTTGGGGAGGAGGTAATGTGGAGGCATTAATAAAGTGGATGTTTATCTGAGCATCAAAAATTCGTTTAGCTGCGATGATTTCTTCGACACGGAATAGTTCTCATAATGTTGTTAGAGGTCGAATATGCCGTGGTAAGCACGTCCATGCAAGGTGAGCATTGAAGGGGCTGGCAGTTCAGTCTATGTCTTTTTTTGAATACAGCCTGCGCCTAATGCAGTAGATCCGAAAAGCCCGTTGTATCGTGAAATCACACCGTTTCGTGGAATAATTGGTGGAAGTTAGTCAGAAGTTTAATGAATTTAGTAGTTTTAAACAGCGCCATAAGATGGTGGGGGATAGATTGGAGAGGATGGATACACGACTTGTCTTTGTTACAACAATTTAATCCCTTTTCTTCTTTCCAAAGTTGAGCATTGCAGTGAGAACATGTGATATTCTGTGGATCCAAATCCGTGTGTTTTAGCTCAAAACGTGCCGAGGGGAAGTCGAATGATTGCGAGTCAATGTCTTGCACTCCAAGGCAGATTTGGTTATTAGCATCACCGCGATGGCTGTCTAGACTGGGTGCCGGTAACCTTGGCGCACGATTCCTCATTTGGCTAAAATGTTGACGTATCATATCGAGTTCAGGGTCTGAGTCGTGTGGTGTGTTATTGTTTGCATTGCGACGTCTACATTCCGCTAAGATTTCAGCTTGCGCGTTATCCGGACAGGTTTGTGGTGTTCGAGTTTCAGGCGTCGTTCGGGGTTGGGTGAGCGATCTTCGTTGGGTATTTCGACGAGCTGAAGGTGTTCGTCGATTTGGAGTTGTTTGTACGTTCCTCGAGGGAGTGTTACTCTCGCTGGGGGTGTGGATTGTGACGTGCAGTATGTGATCGTGTTTGGCGATTGTGAGATGTGGGTGCTGAACGAGTTACCCAACGAATTGGCGTCAGCCGACATCGATGATTGTCAGACATGGGGTGACATCTTTACTCTATTGATAGTTGGCGAAAGCCAGTTGCAGGTGGCAACAATCTACCTTGAATTTCTTGAGACGTTTACTTTTTTCTGAAATGGAAACACGCGTCTTACTTTAGAGGTCGGCGTGGGTAGTTCCCAGGTCGCGGTGCTCGTCGGTCTTGTTGAGGATCTCGTTGATGGCCTGATCCCACAGGCGGCGGGCGCACTGGTAGTGTAGCGGCGGGGAGTCTCAATCCTGATGATCAGGTCGTCCTCGACGATCTCGCCCGTGCACCCGTCGGCCAGGTCTTCCTTGTTAGTCGCTGCGTCGGGACACCTTTGCAGTGGATATCGGATGGGTGACAGGGAAAAATATAAGGAAAAAATTCACATGGTTTTACATTATAAAAAAATGATATTTTTATTTATGACGTCGACGGTTGAACTCGGTGCACTGACAGGGGAAATATAAGGAACATATGTCACATGGTCTCCCCATACTAAAAAATGCTAATTTTTTTATGACGTCGACCGGTGAACACGGTGTACTTTTGTGACATATGGGTAACTAATTTACAGCAACAGTCGGATGCATCCGCGCACCGATATCTAGGTAACTACGCACACACACGACTGGTCACTACACAATCACGTTCCGATGTAAATGGGTGTACACATGATTTACCCCGATAAGGCTGGCGGGGGCGACGGTGACGTGCATGAACTTCTTGCCGTCCGAAGACTTGGCACCAGCGCAAAGACGCCACACCGCGTGGATAATATTCCACTCTGACAACAACAGCAAGCAAAAAGGGCATTGTTGTGGAGAGATTTAGCGGTTGCGGTTGCGATGCAGTTTCATGTCAGGCCTTCATGCAGCACCTGAACAACATTCAGGCACACATCAGGCGGAAACTACTTGATACAATCAAAGAGAGAACTTTTTTTACCTTTGTAGCCGCGGCTGTTGACCTAGTCGGTTGGGATCCCGAGCGAAGGAGTACCTCCCATCGGGGCGAGGCAAAGCTGGCACGGCTTGGGGTACGTTGTCGACTGGGTGAGGATGGTGCAGGATACGCTACAACTGTCCGCGTCGCGGTTGTTGGTACGGTCGCAAGGGGCAAACTTGCCTTTACCGTCGCGCTTGTTTATGAGCTCGAGGTGACCGCCGTCGTCGCAGTCGGGCCCGGGGCAAGGCCAGTTGGGGTCGCCCTGTTGTATAGGGCGGCGGTACACTCCACTACGACTCGCTGACTGGGTGGACTTACGCTTTGCTGGGGAGCTACGGGAGAGGGCGTTCATGTTGTGTTGCAGCTGAAGGTCGACGCGGGAATGAGAGGAGAGGATGTCGAAAGTAAGAGTGACCGGGATGGATGTCCACTCTTTCATTCACTCTGCATTGACTAACTTCTGACTAACTTCCAGCAGATATTCTAACTTCTGACACACCTCCAGCAGTTATCCCATGAAATGTGCACTCTTTCATTGACGTGTTTGCGCAGAACAAAATTTGGCTCGTAACGACCAGTTCGGGGTATCTAAAGTTCCTCCGACGCGACTTCTGCCTAAATATGTCTTGAGATTTCGCCATTTAGAGAAATTTGCAAGCAAAATTTGCCGCCAGAACGACCACGCGCCCTGGTTGGTCCACGTCAGTTTGGGCCGCTTGCTGCGCCGTTGTGGCACGAGACGGCACGAGACGGCAGCGGGCTACGAGACGCGCAGCCAATGCCCGCCCCATGCCCCCTTACGCAAGCCATGGATAGAACCAGGAGGCCGATCCGGGATATCAACCTTAAACGCCGCTACGGCGCCATGAGCACCGGAGAACTGATGAATGAGCAGCTTTGCCTCTTGTGCGCAGCTGTCCTCCTGCTTGCTGTTGGTTGGCAGCGAGGAATGGAAGAAGATGAGCACGAAACGGAAGAGCTCGAATTGTGCGCTGCGCTCATAGCGCTGCAGGTGGAGACATTACGGGTAGATCGCACGGTCATCAGGACAGTGACGGGGAGGGATTTGTGCATCGCCGACATCTCGGAGGACAGGGTGTGGTGTGACTATCTATCGCTTCAACTTTCACATGAATGTAGGTGCACATACATGTGCACATCTTTCCTGACCGCTTCGAACTCCACGGCTGCATGTATGTGCGCGGCGAGATTACAAGGTCAAATGCGGATCATCTTTCGTCGTCCGTTTTTGTTTTTTGCGCACTATGGAAAGACTTTATTTTTAACAGAAATTACATGGCATCAGTATAGCAAATTTCGTTGTATGCGCAAACACGTCATTCACTCTGCAAAGATTATTCTGACTAAACTTCCAACAATTATTCTAACTTCCGACTTTTTTTGTAACTTCCACCAATTATTCCATGAAACGGTGTCATATCACGAAAAAGTTGATCTCTGTATATATACATGGGATGCAGGATACGCTACAACTGCTGTCCTCGTCGCGGTTGTTGTTGCGATCGCAAGGGGCAAACTTCCCTTTACCGTCGCGCTTGTTGACGACCTTCAGGTGACCGCATGTTGTGTTGCAGCTGAAGGTCGACGCGGGAATGAGAAGAGAGGATGTCGCCATATCCACGCTGTAGATGGTGGTGCCCCCCTTGATGTTCTCCTTGGGGGCTAGATGGCCGTCAAGCACGAGATGTAGCGCAGTCTACAGCAGCACCTTCAATACAACAACAGCAGTACAACAACAACAACAGCGGTGTTCACAGTATTACAGAAGACATATGCCTACAACCTTGCAGCACTTGCAGCAATTGATGATGCCGTGAGATTTGCGTGCACGTTCAAGATCAAAACAGAGCAAGTTAAGTCTAAAGTTGTGGCGTACCACAACAACAACGATCAATCTACATTTATTGTCAAATCTTCCTTGCTACATACAGCTGCAGAATATTAGGAACAATAAAAACACACACACACAGAAAGCTGCAGAATATGTGCGACTTGGAGGGTGTGTGTGTGGCATATACGTAGTACGTACGTAACCATCCGTGCGGTGACAATACACGATGCACATACTCCAGTTCGCGTTGCTTCCGCTAGAGAAGAAGGCGACAGGATGCAGCATGCACTACTGTACCTACCTACAACGCATACCATATAGTACGGACAGTGTGTCGATATCTATCTACAGATGGGACCATGTGGCAAAAAAAAGTCTGTGCTAGGTACTGCTTGTATGCTTTTACTTCAAGTATTTGTCATGATTTATGAGTTGACGTTCTCCGAAATCTCATCCAATGAGCTTCGTGATTCTTTAGAGATCACAGTCCCTTGACGTGCGTAGACGCGCCCGGATGCACGATATTTAGCCGTACTTTACGGTGCTGTAACTCGGCTCGCCCTTGGAGTCTAGAGCTCGCGACAGGGGCGGTGTGGTCTCGAGAGTGGCACGCCCACGTCGGCGAAGACGGCCGAAATATTTGTTTGAACCCCATGTAGAAACAATTAAAACCGATTTACCGCACCGCAACGTCTAGCTCAATGACTGAAGTAGTGGTTGCGTGCATTCACCGTGCTGTAACTCTACTCGCCTTTGGAGTTTCTAGCTCGCGACAGGGGCGATGCGATCCAGAGACTGGCCCGCTGCAGCGGGCAACAACCGGCGAAAAAAAAAGTATCAAGGCGACCGCGAACTGATGCACCGCAAAAAAACGTCTTGCTTTTAGAGTGCAACAATGGTTGAACTCTTGCGTCTCAGGCCTCCGACATAACTGTAGTTAAGTCTATACTCAGGATGGTCGTCGTGACGTGATACATTTCTTGTTATTAGTATGGAAAAAATTAAAAAAAGATGGCTCGATTTTTGTATTTCTACAGCAGTATGGACCAGACGCCGACTGTACATGGAAGTCGTACGAGTGTCGACTCAGTTGTGCTGTCACAGCATCTTCCACGCACTTCTGCCAGTGCTGGTTTGTCGATTGGAGTCTTGTAGGTCGAGATACAGCAGTGGGATTCTCGGGTTGTGGAGGCAAAAGTGAACCAGCGCAAAAAAATTCATGCATAGCTCGATTACTGCTGTGTTTTTGAAACAGCAGTATGGACTGGACGCCGAACGACGTCCGCGTAATACCGCAACGACCTAACTAACTGGATGGGATACTTCCTGCCACGGCGAACCATAGTACAGTGCGATGCAAACATCCGTTCGTGTGTCGCGCGGCTGCCACATGTGTTGACGACAGGTACACGTAGAGCTCTCGCCATGTTGTCGTTACCGCGCAGGAGGACCCCTCGGAGATCTTCCACATGGTGCTACAACGACAGCAGTACTACTGTACGTAGATGTCGTAGGAGAGTAGAGTTGTGCTGTCACGGCATCTTCCACGCACTCTCCTACCGGTGCTTGCGTCGATTGGAGTCTTATAGGCCGAAATTCAAGAGTGGGTTGGGTTCCGGGTTGTGGAAGCAAACCTGCCTGCAACAACAGAGAAGGCGGTGTTCTATTTACTAGAGTGTCCCGCTCACCGTTTTTTTTTTTGCGACATGTGGTTGCATATTTCTTTGCCACTGCCGAAAAAGACCGCTGGATCTTTACGCAGTCCACCTTTCGCATTTATCATTTTACACCGAACGACGCAGGACCGTTCGACCTTCATCATTGTTGTTGTTGTTGTTGTCTTCACATGAAAAACCGTTCCGATCTCTCTCTACGCAGTAACTTCAAATAAATGTCCGTACTTACTTGTGGATTACCTGTTGGAAATTGTGGGAATCCCTTCATTCCGAGAGAGAAACAGGTCGGCATCCGGCCTTTTCTTTTTTTGAATGCACTTTTCTTATATACACTTTTCTTCCTGTGAAGTTTTGACGTTGCGCTTGCCGTCGTCGCTGAAGTGTTTGTGGCTTCAAACCTTCTCAGCCGGCCTTCAAACTTCTTGCTTGTTGATAAGTCTCCGTGGTAACTTCTCCGCGCATGAGTCATATGCAGTTATGACCTGCGCTTTGACTTTCACGATGGGTATTTTACCTCTTTGTCTTGCATTGGTGAGTACCTGCGTTATACGGAAGGATCGTTCCACTACGCAAACGTCGACGTCTCCGGTTTTTTTTTTGTTCCCTCCGCACTCCTTCCTTGCGGCGGTTTTCACACCGACTTCGAACGTGGGGTGCAATTTCCTCTCTTCGTACCTTCCTCGTCGGCCTTCTCCATCGTTATGTACATAATGTATACCTCGATTTTTCGGCTTTTCGATTCCGATTGAGACAAGACTACGGACTGACATTTCCCTTTCACCCCCGACGGGACCGCGCGCTCGTTGAGTGCCCAAATTCTTCACCACTCCCTTGCCTCTCCCAACACCGTCCCTTCTTCCCGCCCCAACAAATCTTCTCCCCTTCTTCTTCTTTCCTTCCTCCCGGACACTCACCACCATCCGTCCTGGATGTTGGCCCCCAGCCCCCATTGGGGGGCGGGGGGCCAATCCTTAAACCCTAGTACATTCTATTCCCTGGTCAGGATCACTGCATTTCCTTGTCTGATACACCGTGTTCCTTGTATTTTGCACTGTTTTCCCTGAGCAGATTCACTGTGTTCCCTCATCAGATACACCGTATTGCCTCGTTGGTTTCATTGTATTCCCTCATCAAACACACTGTATTGCCCCCGGTACTCCCTCTTCGAATCCAATACCATGTTCCTTGTACGTTTCGCTATATTCCCTAATCAGATTCACTGTATCCCTCATCAGATGTGCTGCATTCCGTGGAACGCAGTGAATCTGACGAGGGAATACGGTGTTTCTGAAGAGGGAATACAGCGATTCTGATCAGGGAATGCAGTGAATCTGACTAGGGAAAAATTGTATCTGATGAGGGAATACAGTGAATCTTCTCATGGAATACTGTGTATACAAGGGAATACAGTGTATCCCCTCAGGGGATACAGCGTATGTGATCAGGGAATACAGTGAATGTGACGAGGAAATGGCTCAAAGGCCACATATCACATATCTGCTCCACCGGCCTTTCGGCGATGAGTCCCCGTGGGTGGGGGTTTCTCTGCCCCCGCTGGTTTGATCGGAGTGCCCGATGGCGTGTATGATAGCTGTGAGCTGGGCCAATACAAGGCAAGTCTTCGCAAGACAAACAGCGCCCGGTAGATAGCGTTTGGCCTGGTGGAGCAGATAGGCATATCTGCTCCACCGGCCGTTGAGTCCCTGAACCCCCGTGGGTGGGCGTTTCTCTGCGCCCACTGGTCTGATCGGGGTGTCCGGTGGCTGGAATGATAGCTGTGAGTCGGGCCGACAAAATGCAAGCCGTAGTAGGGCAAACAGCGCCTAGAGTTTGGCCTAGAGTTTGGCCTTGGGTGGAGCAGCTAAGCTTCTCTGCTCCACCGCCTCTTCAGCCACTGAGGCCCCGTGAGTGGACGTTTCTCTGCACCCACTGGTCTGATCGGCGTGTCCGATGGCTTGAATGATAGCTGTGATCCGTGCCGACAAATTGCAAGCCTTGGTAGGGCACACGGCACCCTTTACATAGAGTTTGGCCTGGTGGAGCAGTCAAGCTTATCCGCTCCACCGGCCGTTGAGCCACTGAGCACCCGCGTGTGGGCGTTTCTCTGCACCCATTGGTCCGAGTGGGGTTGAGGATGGCTTGAATGATAGCTGTGAGCCGTGCCAACGCGATGCGGGTCGAGCTCGGCGTAGGTTAGCTATGTGGCGGGAGGTATCGTGGGAGAGAAACGGATTTCCAGAGAAACCGCTGCCATGGCAGGCATGGTGCACGAATCGTGACTGCCGTGGTGAACATGACATCGGTGCACTGCTGTGATAAGTTTCTAGATGCAGAGCAGCAACGGATCTACCATGCTACTTCCCACCGGTATGGACACTTGCTTTATCATTCATTGATTCATTTAGGGGCCGGCAAAACTTTACTGCCAATTTTGATATTTTCGACATTTTCGGGGTTGAACCGCCTGTTCAAGTCCTCTACAAGGCATGAGCATAGGGCCAGCTAGTGTTTGCGTCCGGGTAATGCTACAAGCGAGCTACTGCAGGATGGTCTCTTTTTAAGACCCCCGCGCAATGACCACGAGAATACGTGTTCGAGGCACATGGAATCAGGTGAGCACACCTAGCTACCAAACCCGCTCGAAGGTGCGTGGTGTATGTGTTCTCGATATGTTTGTGTGTGTACTCGGTGGTAGGATGTGCATACAAGTTTCCGAGATCTCCAACGGGGGTACGCAGATGAGATAGATATGGGTATGCTAGACAGACTTGGTGCAGCAGGCTTTGCCTCTTCTTGCTCACGTCTGTCACTCTCAAAAAATCAAGGAACTTCGAGTCACCCTTTGTGCAAGACGCTCTCGACAAGAGCCCGCGAGCGTGATAACATATGTAGTACACGCGCCGACACCCGGGGTCAGCTGACGTCGGTAGGGAAAGGTTTGGGAGGTAGGCACCGGAACACAAGGGCAGCAGCGGCGGCCGTTTTTTTGCCCCCGCGCGCCAAGGAGATCCAGGGAAAGCGTTTGGAATATGAGGACAGCTGCTGCAAGCGGTTTTTGCCAGCCCACGTCAAAGAGATCCAGCTACATACATCAACACAACAGCAGTAGGAGCACATCGTGCCGCATTGGTTTTTGCGGCGTAATTTGGCCGAGGAAGAGATGATGAGGAAGGAGAAGGACGAGACGGAGAAGAGATATGAGCATCGAAGTGAGAACAATAGTGCACCAGCAGGAGCAATGGCTGCCGGGAGAACGACGGCCGGGAAAGCTGGTGGTGGAGCTGGGCTCGGCAAACAACAGGTGAGCGGTAACAGCAGTAGTCGGAAAGCGCCAAAATACCCGAACGATTCGGCGAAGGCTGTGAGCTGGCTGCGGAGAATGCGGAATTTCCTGGCTAGCGAGGGTTTGGAGCAGATCCTTGAAGAAACCCACCGCGCTGACCATGTTCCTGTCATCAGATGTTCGGATCGCACATGTCTGAACCGGTTTCATGTTGCGGCGCTTGTGACGTCACACAAGCAGGCACGGGGATTTCTGCTAGAAGAAACCTACGACACGGTAATTGAAGAACGGTTTGCTGCTTGCGACTGTGTCCCTGAGGCGTGGAAGGTGATGAACGAATGGCTTTTGCCTACTCCTGACGCTGAGAAGACGTTGCTTGAGAGGCGACTCGAGACGATTGAGATGTATCCCGGCGAGGATCCGCAGCTATTCTTCGCCAGAGTAGACGGAGTGGCCAACACCATGAACGCTGTCGACATCGTAAAATCTGAGCAGGCTATCGTCCATATCATTGTCCGCCAGCTTGCGCACGAATACGATATCGAACTCAAGTCCATCCTGGCCGACCCCACCATTTCTTGAGCGAAGGTGGAAAAAGTTGTTCGAACGGCATGCGCCAACACGTCATAATGAAGGAGTTGGGCAAAGCGCAGGCGACCGGTGGTTTGGGGCACGGTCATGGCGGCGACGGTCAGGGGAAGCAACACCGGCGGTGGCGGCAGCAGCGGCAGAGCAGCAGTGGGTTCGTCCTCAACTACCACCTGCACACGACCCACCTCCTAACTTCCCGACGCGGGGACCTGGGGGTGTTTTCGACTGTGGAGTCAACGCCGTTTACCCGCAAGAGGAGTCTCCGCCGCCAAGCGCTCCGATGGGTGCCGTTCATCAGTGCGTGAGGTGATGGAGAAATTGACATTCACCCGGCGACTGCAATGCGCCACGACGCTTTGAAGGCAACTCCGCTGCCTGTGGTGAGTATGGTCATCGGCGCCGCATGAGTTGCGCAACCGGGCGCATGCACCAGCACGTACATGTCGGTGATGGAGAGGGTCTCAACGCGCGTGGAAACGACGCTATGCCGTACCAGCAGCGGAAGCGACGACGCTGGACGAGGCAAAGGCATAAGCCGGAGTCGCTCATCCCCTTTGCAGATGGAGCGGTGGCACGGGGCACAACAACTGCTGTGGGAGCGGCGACCGGTGGTGGTGGATTCCCCGCTACGGCGGCGGGAGGAATGGCCGGGGCGCAGGCCCTCGCGGCTGGAGCGGCGGCATCGGCGGCAGCACCGGCGGCGAGAGCGACGACCCCAAGCAGCAGAGTCTTCCCCACGGTGGTGGCAGGGAGAACGGCCAGGGAGCAGGCACTTGCTGTTGAAGCTATGGTATCAGTGGTGCCACCGGCGGCGGCACCGGCGGCGGATTAACTCGAAAGCATGAAAGCAGAGCTTGCCGACATACGGAGGCAATGGGGAAACTGGCGGCGAAGAAACTGGCACTGCATGTGCAGCCGGGCCCACCACTTGTGTCGTCAGCAGACGTGGCTTCAGTTGCGGAACCAACGGTGAGGACAGTGACAGGTACTGGTGTTTTCCCCGACTCGTCGATGGGGGGGGCGGCCGGGGCGCCGTCAGCTGCAGGAACGGTGGCACTGGAGGTTTCGTCGGCAGGTGGCCCGGTAACCCCCGCCGTATCAACTGGAGGGGCGATCGCAGCGCCCACATCAGCAGCTACACCGGCACCAGCAGCGCCAGAAGCGGAGGACGCGTGGGATGAGGATGTCTGTTGGTTGGACAATGGCAACAAAGGCAGCAACAGCAACGGCGGCAGCGGCGACGGCAGCTTCGTGGCGTTGCCTGCGGTGCGGGTGCGGGGCATCCCGGCGCCCATCCGACCGTGTACAATGGTATCTGCGTGGTGCGCGACGATGGGGGGTAATACCAGGGCTGGACATTCGATCGTGGCTGGAAGTGTGCGGCATGAATGGAGAGGCTACGTGTTCGGGAGCTACCGTGCGAGATGACTGGGGGTTGCGCAATTGGTCTACGCGCGATTCAGGCAAGTTTGTGAGAAGTAATATATATTTTACAACAAGGTAGTTTCTAGGTTTGGTCCTGTTTTTGTTGCTGAGAACCATGAGTTTGAGAACGGGGTCGACGTTGAACGTTGTGTTGCGATGCGCACGGACGTGGTGTGTATGGTTACATTTTGTGTTTTTCATTTGTTGAGGATGGATAATGTGGGGTACATAGTCTACGAATTTACCGCGCCGAATGTGCAGTTGATATTGTTGGGTCACTGATTAGCACTGCCGTCGAAACTCATGGGGGGGGGATGAATGTGATACTTGAGATGACATGATCTTTGCCGAAGTACAAGCAGAGTTCTAGCGGATGTTCGGTCTTGGTTGTTCATTGTCATGACGTTTTCCGCGTTGTACCTGCGGAAAAATGAGGAGAAATCCATGTTGGAATATTTGGCACTACCGTAGCTTCAGCATTAGGTAGTCAGGTTGACTAGTTCAAATATTGTCAATGTCGCTATGTCATGTAGTAGGAAAAATTCCGTATGTTCTGTCATACTCGGAATATGGAGACATGGTTGATGTTCTGTGTTTCATATCCAGAAATAATCTGCATTGCCTATGGAGATTTCCAGAAATATGTCATAGTGCAAGTAGCTCAGACTTGCGTGCTCGGAAACATATATGCATCGGGTAGTCGTCGCAAGTGCCTCTGACTTGCGTGTATGAAAGGATATATATATACCGCCGCAAGTAACCCAGACTTGCGTGCTTGAATGATTGAATATTCGTAGTATGCGCTCAGCAGTCGAATTTGGAAGTAGTTAAATTGTTGAAGCTGTATTCTGCGGTTTGTCGTACGTCAGTGCAAGTAACCACTTGTTGTGCGTGCAAGTACAATACTTGATGTGCATACGTGGCACAAGTTCGAGAGCATGGTGTTGAAGTCATCTTTCCAGAAACGTATCGTAGCTTACCAGTACCGTATTCTGAACACGTGTGATTGGTCGACGTTGTCGGATAGGTGTGATTCCATGATTTCGAGGATGAGCGCGTACTCGCCCCATCCTCTCACTCTGCTTCTTTGGGGGTTCTTCAACCCTCTGTCTATTTGGGGTTTCTCAACCTCTCTACTTCTCCGGGGTTTGCTACCCCTCTGTTTCTCTACATACTTTCTGGTCTCCACTGATCAAGTAACTACATTTCCACCAACCCATCTTCTTCTCCTTCGGACTTCCTGCGTACTCAGAGCCAAGCCTCTCGTACTAAGAGTCCAGCGGCACAACAAGTGAGTTGGTACGCCGCGCTGCAGCGGTACAGGACACGTACAGGCTCACACGCAGCACTGGAGTTTAGCCTTTGACCTGTGGCTTTAAGATTGCATAATCGGGTGCTCTGCTTATGTACATCAGTGGCCATTGCTGCATAGATAGGGATTGTTCTGCTCGCGCGACACACTGCGGAGAGAGCACGCACCAACTCAAGAACAAGTTAGCACATACTTTTTCGACGATAATCTACAACACCTCTTCGAGAACCGATAAGGGACAATCGTCAACATCCACAAACCTACATCCCATAAAGGTTATGAGCCTCGGTTAGCGCTCTGGCACATCGTTCGAGATCAAGTTCGAGGAAACGAGGATTCGGGACTCGTGACAAGATCTAGAAGCAAGGAATACTTTCTGGATCTACGAGATCTACGACGGAAATCAAGAACACGAGAAATTGGATCGGTTTGGCGGAGCTCCAGGATCCAACAAGCAAGTACAAGCCCTCAAGCGCAGCAGCTGGTGTAACATCATGGCAGAGTCCACCGGCAAGCTCACGTCGATCGTCAGAGGGATCCCGACGTTCGACGGGAATCCAAACAAGTATGAAGATTGGAAGGTCGACATCAAGACAGCTCTGGAATTATCTCGGCGGGACATGTTCGAGATATTGAATAGCGACTCCTCAAGACCGAAGGAGATCTATGCGCGGCGAGCCCGTCCATCAGGCACCATGGAAGCCCCGGTGCCCAGCGAGGAAGTCGCTGACGGGGACAGCAGCAAGGCTGTAGGAAGTCAAGAAAAATCATCAGCCAGTGCGGCGACTGCTGTTGTGATACCAGGAAGGACCGCGGATCGTTACAGTCCCGGGACAGGATCGCCGGATCTTCAAGCGCGAGATTCGGAACAACCTGGGCCACCTCAGAATCAACGTGAAATTGATGAATGGGAGCAGATCAACGCTCTACTATACAATGTCTTATTCCTGACTACCAGTGGAGACGCAAAGTATTTTATGCGTACATACGAGTCGAAGAAAGGAAGGAAGGCAGACGGGCTAGCAGGCTGGCTTGCGCTGGAGAACAAGCATCAGAACAAGTCAACTCACAGGAGGCAACAACTCATGACAAGACTTGCCAACTTCCGAATGGAAGAAGGATCCGATCGGGACACCTTCTTCAGGAACATTGACCAGCTCGCCGAGCAGCTCGAGCTGGTAGGAGAGCATGTTTCGCGGCATAGAAAAATGGACACCATCACGAGGGGGATGCCCAGAGAGTGCGAGTCCATCAAGTTCCACGTCATGAGCAATCTAGATTTTACTCTGGAGCAGCTAAAATTCACTATTCAGAACATGCACATGAACGGATGTGCAACATCCGGGAGCAGAGGAAGGGGATCAGCTATGACAGCTGGTCCAGCTAGACGCAGGTACTGACACTATTGGGATCCCACGTGGGACGTCCCATGGGACACGTGGGCCGGCCCATGGGATACGCGGGCCGGCCCATGGGACAGGTGGGACATCCCACCTGTCCCATGGGATGGCCCATACGGACGCACGGGACACGTGGGACGTCCCGTGGTACACGTGGGACGTCCCATGGGACACCAAATCTAGAACGTGGGACGCGTGGGACGCCCCATGGCACCACGCTAGGGACGTCCCACGCGGCGCTCGAAAACAGGCGTGGGACGTCCCAGCCGGTCTCCCCTGCGGTGTCCCACTGCTGTCCCACAGGCGTTCATAATAATTAGCTATATTTATCAGCTAATTTAGTGCAAGATAAGAGAATACCCGAATACGATGCATGAATAGCGAGTTTGAATGTTAACGCTAACTTTCGAACTCACTCGTGTTGTTGGAACAGGGATGTGGGCGTGCAATGGAGTAGTGTTTACACAATGATAGTAGATCTTTAGGACTAAACGCAGTTTACGGCCGCTGATTGGCCGAGCCTTCTGGTGGGGGGACGGCAGCTCGGGCACGGTTCACAGTTCTCTCCAGCGCTCTCGAGATGGTTCTGCTTCTTTAGGTCTGGCAGTCACCTTCATGCGGAGTTAGGCATGTGCATATGTGGTCTGGCAGTGGTAAAGAGCACAACAGCGGGCGGTCTCGTTGCATCCCCCACGGAGGAGGCCTCGCACAGGTAGTTCCGCACAGGTGCCAGCCGAAGGATAATCAGCACCAGCTCAGGACAGTTGTGCTGACCGAGGTGAGGTATCCAATGCGTGTACATATACTGCTGTAGGCGTTGTGTTGTTGATGAAAACCACCAACGGTCAAACAAGAAGAGCACCTACTGCCGTAGCGGCCTAGCGGTGTTCTGAGCAACTCATGTCATGTATGCAAATGCTAACGAGCTGAGTGCTCCTGCTGTAACAACACGTGCCAGCCGAGCAGATAACCGCTGATGATTGTTAGATGTAGCGGCGGCTGATGTACTCTCTCTGTCTGTTTCTCTCTCTCTTTTCTCTCTCTCTTTCTCTCTCTCTGTATCTGTCTACCTCTCTTCGTCTGCCTGTCTGACTCTCTGTCTGTCTCTCTCTCTTGTCTCTCTCTCCCCGTCTCGCTCAGCTCCCCTCCCTCCCCAACAGATCGCCGGTGTGTTGGTACCTCGATGTAGCTCGCGTGGCTGACGATGCAACTGCTCATGTACATACCGCACATGACTCAAGACAACACACCCCCTGGACCAATTGTCAAAGCTCGATTGTTCAAAAGCAGCAACAGCAGTCGCATGGCCGAAAACGGCGGCGTTGAAGCTGTCCGGTTGAGAGCTCTCTGAAGACGTACCCTACCCTTTCGTCTATGCGTCCTCTTCGTGGAGTAATCGAGCTTAAAAATCGGTCCAGGGAGTGTGTTATCTTGTGTCATATACGGTAAAATGTTATTATAGTAGGCAAAAAGAATGAGAGCATTCCTCTTTCCGACGACACGACCGCAACCTGCTGCACCTGCTGGTGGTCGTCGGTTGGTAGCCTTTAAATGCTTCACAACTACAACTGTAAGCCGTATAACAATAAGAGTCCCATGCATCTGTATCTTTTCGTTTGCGTGAAAACATTTGCTTATTTTGTTATTTTTTTGCACACAACTGCTGTTAGGATGAACGGAGGCGGGTGGCAGCTCGTACTACCACGCGGCCGGAGGAAGCCAACGACGGCAGAGACGGTGCGATTCACTTTTTCTCCCGGTCGACTTGCCATTCAGTAAACCGCTAGCCTGACAAGAAACGAGTGACTATTGTCTTTTTTGAGGACGCAATCATGAAAGAGCGTTGCACGACTGCTGTGTTGCAGAAACATGGCAGCATGCCAACCCTTGTACAGCTGTGTTGCAGGAACACGAAACGGGCCCTTTCCCATCGACAGATTTACCAATACCAACCAGTTTAAAATTCTCTTTTCTCGATGTTCAGGTTGATGATAACCATGCCACTGGGTTCGAGACCCCGGAGGTTATGGCCGACGGAAAGGCGTTGGAGATGCTGTCTCAACTTCGCCGTATATTGCGCGTCATTTTGATGCAACGGCGGGCAGTTGGTGAAGGTCTTGCCAAAAATGCTCAGGCTGAACTCGTGGCGTTGACTGAAGAATGCGCATTGCACCTCGTGCTTGGCGTCAAGCCGGGGTGCGTGCTTCTGGCGCAGCCAAAGAAGGTATATTGAGTGCATTGCACCCGTGTTGGATGTTTTGGTATCGTCTGATGTCGAGTAATCAGCATACTGCTGCAGGCCGCACTCATACACTCAAACACCACGGGGCTTTTGGCTTCTCGAATTTGAAGTCCTTCGTAGAACATTCTACAGCTTTGCACGACCACAAAAATGTTGTTTCATTAGATAGTGCGGTAACTCTCTAGATGGGCATTGAGTTCCGCGAAGGGCATTGGATCCAATATCCAAGGGTGCACACAAGCCATCCCGCCCACGTAGGTACCCCGGGAGGGCCGAACAAAATTATCGTTTTTTCCTATTGTGGGGCCAAGGGCTTAGAGCACACTCCACGCCAAGCTTGTTGTGGGGGACTCATCGTGCGCTAGGGTTAGGGTTGACGTTTCACTCATACT
>FN648935.1:0-18767 GCA_000310025.1 Ectocarpus siliculosus | reverse complement strand
TGCATGGTATCGCCTTCCTTATTGAGGTCGTTGTCCTCCTCTTCCCCCTCCTCCTCCTCCTCCTCCTCCTCCTCCTCCTCCTCCTCCTCCTCCTCCTCCTCCTCCCCCTCTCGTTCGGTTCGCAGCCGCCCCTTGCCTTTCTTTCCTCCTTCGGTGACGATGTTGGCTGCCCCGCCCGGATTGTCGCACCCGCCACCACCCCCATCCTCATCATCCGCGGCCGTAAGTTGGTTTGCCGTCTTAATGGCTTGTTTGACGTGTGCCGGAATTTTGGACCCTCCCGAGATGAGAGCGGAGGACGTCGCTACTATCCCGGACACAGGCTCCCACGACGAGTCCGGCAGTAGCTTGCGACGAGAGTTCACACGGGAAGTCGCGTCCCCTGCTATGTAGGTAGGAGAGAAGGACGCTCCGGCGTACGTGTCGAAGGACACATTCACCGCGCTGTCGACCAGGCGTTTCCTAGGGGTGTACCAGTGAAGAGCTACCTCCTCCTGCCCGTCAATTTCGCGCTTGTCGATGACCTTTCCCACAAGAAAAAGGGCTCCATCCGACAGAAAGAACGAGAAAGAGTGCATTGTGCCATGTGCCCATGTCTGTTTATCCCGCAGCCGCCGCCCCCCCCCCTGGGCGGCACGGCAACTTTGTTGATGCTGCCGTAGACGTTCATCGAGATCGTCTCCGAACGAGCTGTCGTCGTCCTCGTCGGAGAGACCGTGTGAGAGACCCCCCTCATCGCCACCGTCGTCCAGGTCTGGTTCAGAGTCGTCGCCGGAGACCTGAAGAGGAAGCCAGGATGTGTCCAGGTCGAATGCCTTGGTTCCCGTCGTCCTTAATATTCTGAGGCTGTCGGCGTGATCCAGCTTGACGCGCTTTTGCTTTTCCGGGTCTGGATCCATTAAGGCGCGTAGTAGTTCGGGACAACGGTTTTGCAACGCTTGAGAGCTTTGTTTCTTGCAGCATCATGTCATTGACAAAGGCGAACAACGAACGCAGGATACGTCATTACCAGGGCTCTTGTACGGCAAGCAACATATTAGGATACTCTCGTTGAACGATATTGCGAAAAAAAACGAAAACGTACCGCCGACGTAGGCGACTGGTAGCTTCTGCCACGAGGCTTGTTGGCGCAGCTCTACCCGGTGAATTATTTCATCCTGGACCAGTTTGAGCTCGTAGGGCGGGGTTGACTCCAAGTGCACTGCATGTGCGTGCATCAGGCGCCAAGGGCTGAATCCGTCCCCACTCCCCACCGTCTTCCCATCTTCGCTGAAGCCTAACCAGTCCTCGTGGTGCATCTTCATCTTTACCGTCACCACCATCGAGGGCCCCTCCTTGTAGATTTTGAAAGCTTGGTAGTTGGTGATGTTTGGGATGCGTCGTGTTACGGGAGCCACCAGGTCCTTGAAGTTGGCGAGGTTTTCTAGGGTCCGGCATTTTACTTGTACCTTTTTGTAGCCGCGTCTGAAGGCGTCCCCCCGCTCCTCTCGCGTGAAGATGTCGACCCCTTTCACCGCTTTGGCGAAGCTTCGCATCAAAATGGCGCAAATACGACGTGGGCAAAAGGGGGGGGCACGAGACGAACAAGAAAGGTTGGGGTGTCTTTGTAAATGGTTGACGTCGGGATTTATTTGTCGGCAAGATGAAGATGTGGATATACGCCTTAGATCAATCGCACCCCGAGGACAAAGGCTCGATCACGAGGGATATACATTTATTATTTCATCAACAAATAGTAGGCGCTGCAAGACGATATATGTAACGTCCCTCGAACGCACAGTGGATACATACTATACGTCGACCATCCTGTGCATTATTCTTATGTGTTTCTTCCGCGACGACTACTCACCAGGAGAAAATCTGGTCGATCTGGATGTGGGTGTGGCCAACCATCATGAAGCAGAGCGTGACCGTCCTCATGATTCCCCGACCAACCATCGCTGCCAAAATGCCCATGAGGTAGTTGTTCTTGTTCTCGGCGACAGTGTTGTCCACCTGCACGGTCACGTCTCCCAGGGCATGTTCCCAGGAGAGGGTCAGTTCCATGAACTGGTAGTACAGCGCCGTTGCGACGAGATTTGTACCTGCGACGGAAAAACGTGTCACGCCCCCATAGCACGAGAACATACATGATGAGAATAAAACGTACATACATGACGATGTCCGCAAATTCATTGGGTTTATGATACCTAGCTGTCTTTTTATCTCGCGCCACGTAGAACTAGACTTGTGCCGCGGCCCAAGCCAAACGGCGATACGCGTTGAAAGGACAAGACCAATGCAACTGAGCTCAAAACCATTGAAGGCGGCGGCCGCCAATCAACGTAAATATAACGCGACTGCCAAGCGTACTATCCCTGCGTTAGAGGTGTGAGCATGGCAGTCGGGCATACTGCCTGCGCGTGGCAATGCACCCTAACACCAACCGACGCAAGCCTCATCAGCAAGCGGCGAACATTTCGATCATGAACGAACATGCAATGAAAGAGTTTTATCTTCTCGCTACCGTCCGTGAAAAGCTTGCTCCCTTCTACGTTCTCAGATGTAAAGTTTCCTACCCTGCTCGAACATGCCTCAAACGTGAGTCATCATGCGCACTCACCCGTGCCGAGAATCTGGGGGGCGAAGAACACGTTCATGACCATCCCGGCGACGAGCACACCGTATACCTTCGCGCGTTCGCCATACCCCCTGGAAAACAGGAATTAGACAGGGGGCGGTGCGAGCGCGCGATGGGGTGTGGGGTTGCGATTCCTCGTGTTGGATGAAGGGGCCGACGGGCCTCTTACTACCACCTATTTCTTCTTTTCCTCACGACCGGTGACCTGTCCACGTTCGCTGATACCACGCTGATTAAAGTTAACGTAACCAATTACATCAAAGTATGTGTTTTCCGCGTAGCCTACTCGACAAATTGATACTACGTTACTAAAGCAACGGGTTCCCTTACTTGTCGTCGATCCCGTGAGCCTTGTCCTTGGACAGAGGGACAACGAAGTTGCTCTGGTTGGCGACGTCCATCATGCAGTAGGGCTGGTCCCACGGCACCCCGTTCATCTTGGCATTCGCTGCAGCCGTCTTAAGTTTTGAGATTGCCTTCCGGTCGTTGCTCACGTCCTGTCGACACGAACACGAAGGCACAGATTACTGCTCCGGGTTCAAGTGTAAGCTCGACAATCATGTCAGCAGCCGGTGTGCCCACCCCTGGAACCTCTTCTTGGGGAGGTAGGTGCGGTAGACAGGGGTCTAATATATACTGTGCATCCCCGGGTTTGTGCTGTGGCGTCTGTTCAAAAAACATGTTGCGTTGTGATGTCGTCGTATGACGCTGTAAACCACGCAAATAGCAAATACATACATACGCACCTCCATGTGGTCGTCGTACTCCTTTCTCTTCAGGTCTTTCTCCGCCTCGTCCTGGATGCCTCTGGAGCCGGACTGCGTTCCGAAGATCGCAGACTTGAGGAGCGTGCAGATCTTGCAAAGCATGAAGTCTCCGGTTGGTTTCAACTTGAGATGGGGGAACTCTTGGGCCCATATCCTGTTGAAATACTCACGCGTGCAGAGGGCTGCGTCCAGTCCCACTAGCTCCCCGTGGAGCTCCTTCCGGGTTTGGCTCTCGTACTCGTCAAACAACTCCTGCGAAGATGACAATAATAGTCGAAAAGAGAGGCGTGCATGGATGGTGGATGGATGCGGCTGCCAGTAGCAGTATTTACGTACTCCTGCTGTTGCTGTGGCAATGGCGACTCGTCGATAGGTAGTGGTAGATAGAAGAGGTCAGCAGCAGTAGGCTTGTATTACCAATCAGAAAAAGGCTAGCAATTGGTTGGATAGACCACTCGGTCAGCACGAACTGGTCAACAAATAAATGATATCATATTATCAAGTTACTGCGGATCGACCTTTTTTGTACCTGCGCAATGCTCCACACGCACACCCACGACCACCACCACCGCCATGGAACAAGAGTACACCACATACAGAAGACTAAACTTGTTGGCGTCTTTGGGCTATCCTTCCTTCCACAAACTGAGGAGGGAGGGTAATGTTCCCTCCCGTCACAACCCAAATACATACGCGCAGTACATACATACATACAAACATACATACATATGAAGTGCGTACACATACATACATTTTTGTTCTTGAGGTAGAGGTACTTGTCGTCGGAATTCGGCATGTGCTGCGCGAACGTGTCCTGGTAGTGCTGAAGGAAGCCGATGGCCCTGTCCCTCTTGGGTGAATCTCTGGTCTTTTGCACAGGACATCTTTAGACAGACCCATCAACACACAATTAATTATGAACGATACAGGAGTGACAACATGCACGAACGGGAAAGACGTCGTCAGCCAAAGGCCAAAGGACAAGTACAAGTGAGCTGCCCGCTCATCGAATGTACGTATGTATGTATGTTTAATTAAGTTGACAGCTATCTACTACTTACTGCTGCTGCAATCTCTACAAACATGCTTAATCTTACATAGTCTATGTCTATCTTGAGAGCAGCATGCCTGTAGTAGTACTGCTTATTGACAGTAAGTGGTAGTATTTACCAAACGAGGCCCAACACGCTAGCAGCCCACAAACCAACACACACGCACACACACACACACACACACCTTGTCGCTGATCTAGACGCCGGAGCCTTTTCCGTCCCTTTGCATGAACATATGAGGCTGTCGGAAACCCTGAAGAACTCCCTGAAGGCTCGATTGCAGACAGGGGTGCCCGCCGCGATCATGCTTCCCTGACTTAGCTTCGCGAGGGGGACGTGCTCCGTGACGAACCGCTTGCGGTCTTCCTCTCGCGTGAACCCTTTGAAAATGGCCTGCTCCCGTTCCAAGAAATCCCCGTCGTGACAAAAGTTGTTGTTGTTGTTGTCGTTGCTGCTGTTGCTGCTGTGGTTACTGTTGCTGGCGCCGCCCTCGTCATCATCCCTACCCCCCCCGCCGTTGGCGAACAGCTCGATGCAATTCAACCTGCAGCACCGCAGCTGCTGCTGCTGCTGCTGCTGCTGTTCGTTGCTTGTTGCCTTCATGCGCTCCCAACACTCCTGCGCGGATTGTGGTTCCCCCCACTTGCGCTTGGAACGCTGCTGTTTCTGTGGAGCCCCGAGGGTGTCTCCCGAGTCATCCTGTCTCCTGAAAAGAGGAGTCGTTCGTGCCCTCTTCTGGCGCCTCTCTTCCTCCTCGCGCTGCCGGCGCGCTTTGTCCGCTGGGGTATCTGCTTTCCCGAAGAGCCATGCCGCAGAATCCGCCACGGGCATGGCTTCGTTGGACGCTTACTACGTGTGCCCTTGGTTCCTCGGTTGGTTGCTGTGGTATGTGTGCGTGTGTGTGTGGGTTTCTTGAAGTAGAGCTCCCTGTATCGTACCTCTCGCGTCTCGACCCGGCAAGAGAGAGTGGTAGAGCAGTCGATAATCGATGTGTCATCAACAAGCGGACATCTTTATTACAGGGCTCAGGGCAGCGCTTTGTAATCAAAATGACCAGTGAGAGAGGCCAGACGATTTTTTAAATATTTTTGGAGACCAGAGATGCCAATTCGATTACATCGGAATCTATCGTGGTCTGAACCGACACGCGGACGTTTCCGCGCAGATCTAAAGAAAAAACGCTCGTTCTACGAACGATATGATTAGTTTGTAATCAAATCGAACGGAAAAATCGTCGCAAAGACCCATGTTTATGGTCGCCAAATCTTTGAAAAAAATCTTCAAATATTATCAAACATTTGCGCGCGAATATCTGCCAGAGGAACATTTGAGTACCGTTTTTATGGGCAAAAAAATCTTTATCGTGTGGTTTCTCGAAATGCATCGCACGTGCGGCGGGAATCGGGGGTTTGACATTTTTGTGTAACGCCGTGAGATATCTCATGGGCGCCCATGGGCCCCCATGGAACCCCATGAGGTCGATATTATGGTGACCCATGGGGGTCCATGGGTCCCATGGGCCCCCATGAGAACAATCTCATGGGAACCCATGGGCCCCCATGAGGTCCAATGAGAATCCCATGGGACCCCATGAGAAATCTCATGTATTGTCATGGGGGTCCATGGGAGCCATGGGTCCCCATGGACCACGATAAAAATCGATAATCTCATGAGATATCTCATGGGGTACCATGGAAAACCACCCCATGGTGTCCCATGAGATTGGCCATGGGGTCCGTAAATATAATTTTTTATCGTTCGCCATGACCCCTCATGGCGTGCTATGGGGCACCATGAGATCCCATGAGAAACAAAACCGGAAAAGCGAAAAAAGTGGAATTTAAATAAACGCTATGTGCCTCATGAGGCCTGATGGCGCCCCATGAGGCCCCATGGGGCACCATGGGTCACCGTGGAGTCTACCAGTTTATTTTGTTAATTTCAATAAAATTGGTAGCCCATGGGGGTCCATGAGGAAGTCGTGTCTCCCCATGGCGCCTCATGAGAACCGACGGGGTATAACTATTTTATTTCTTTCCTAATATTACGCGTTTCCCTGTCGGATATTTTTTTTTTCAAATTTATCTTCGAAACCCCATGGGGTACCGTGGGATACCGAGGGTCACCATGGGTGACGACGAAGTGCACTATGGGTGGCCATGGGCCCCAATTTTATGCTGGCCATGGGGCACCATGAGAAACCTCACGCATGTACCACGGTGGGGCACCATGAGCTACCATGAGAAAAATTTTATGATATTATGTAAAAATAATGTAGTTTTTTCCTGAAAACAATATTATTATATATATTTTATATATATATATTTATTAAATATTTATATATATATAAATATATAAATATATAAAATAAATATTATCAATTATTATATAATTATATAATTATATATATATAAAATATATATATATATATATATTAAATTTATTTATATGTAAATATATAAAATATATATTATTATATAATTATATAATTATAATATATATATATATATTTATTAAATGTATTTATATGTAAATATATAAAATATATATTATCAATTATTATATTATTATATAATTATATAATTATATAATTATATTATTATATAATGTAGTTTTCTGAAAACAATAATATTATTATGATAAATACATATTCATCATAATTTTTATTATACGAAGGAACTACGTGTATTTTAATAAAGAAGAACTGCGGAAAATAAAGATATAGTTTCTGTTATTATTATCGATGTACAAAATAAATGTAGATGCCTCGCTTAGTTCTTCTGTACTAATATTCGCCTTAGTTGGGTTGATTTTAACTTAGTTTCTGCCTTTGCATTATATCACGGAGAGTGTTCAGAGTTCGTGTGGAGTAACGGACTCCGTTCCGAAGAACGGTCCGGAATTACTGTAACCAACCGTGATAATTAATTCCGAGAACAACGGAAAGACAATCAACACGGCATGGCATTATTATCGGAGACACCGCACACCGCACGTCCAAGCTCCCAAAGAATCGACTGTCCGCGTCGGCGCTCCTACCGGGCGCAGGTAAGTCCCTACCTTTGCCGTGTGCATGCTGTGGTACCTGGCTGGCAGACATGCTGCCGTTGTTTTAGAGTGATCAGCAGCACCGTACCCCCCACGGGAGGAACAAACGTATCTGAATCCTTGCGTCGCCGTATTTAGAACGATGCCTTTTTTTGTACACCTACTACCTGCACAAGAAGCCGGAACGGGTGTGTGTGACGTCCTACACGGCGTGGACGTCGGAGACTATATCTCGCCTCCTCACACACGCCCCAAACGAATCACATACACACGCAGCACGTCGGTTAGTCTAAAGACGGACACGCAGCAGCAGTAGGGATGGAAGAGGGAAGAAGGAAGAAGGATAACGGTATGTAGGCGCGACAGGCGGTGCGGTCCAAAACAAAGTCAGGAAAAAAGCAGGAAGGCCGCGCAACGTATAATACTCCATAGTCTAGAGGGAGGTGGGTGACGTCCACTACTGCTGTACATGTGAACGCCACCAGCAGCAAGACGTTACCGCCCGTCTTACTTGTGGCCCTGCCGGAACCCTCTCTTTCTGTATATGGGATATGGCGGTCTACAGCAGTACACATTAAAAAATTTTATTCCCGCCTGCTCTCTCGGGTGCTGCTGCTGCTGCTGCTCTCTCAACAACAGCGAGTACACGCGGGGAAGCGTGACCTTGAAGTGCATGCAGCAGCTGAGAGGCCCGCCGCTAGCTCCTCCTGGTGCGCACTCTGTAGATCCGCTTGCGTTTCAGTCTTTGATGTGTGGAGCTTAATGTCATCGACGGCGTTCGAGGTTCGAGAGTGTATACGGAGCGCCGGATGACCGACGGTGTTGTTGAGGGGCTACCTCGCACCTTGAACGTAAACGGACAGGTGTGACCGTGTGTCAGCGTGAGAAAAGCTCGCTGAGTGATGAGGGTCTTTCCTGTGTAGTCCCGCATCGTGACCCTGCTTTGCGCTAATGTCTTTTTGTCTGTGCTTTCACTATTTTTTGCACCGTCCCTGTTCTGATCATTCTGAATATACATGTATGTGTCTTGCGGCGTCCTCCATGGCCAGGGGTGCCGTCGCTTTCGCCGCCGCTTGGAACACAGGGGTTGGGAGAGAAAATGGAAAGAGGCGGCGCCTGGCGAAACCTTGAGCCCGGGTCCGCGACCGTCTCTGATCGAATTGGGCAAGTCGAGGTGGTAGATGTTTTGGCTACCCTCGGATGGAAGACCGCTTGGTTGAAGTCCACTACTTCCTCTATCCTATAAGTTTTCGGTTAGCAGAAGTAGGCGAGGCATTGATTGTCAACCTTTGCATGGGGGCTTGAAGGGTGGAGCTCATGCACGAGGGAGGACCCCTGCTCCACGTGCGAGTTGGACGTATGGATAAATAGTGGTTTCAACAGCAAGCTGGCAGAAGGTTCCGGGGTGGGCGTTTTGGTAGCGCCCTCAAGGTTGCTGAAATAGCGACAGGTTGGAAAGCGACGGCATTATGTAAAAAAAGGTCGACATACATGCAGCGAAATTATTGAAAGTTCAATGCACGTTGATCGTGTCTAGGCGAGGGTTGGTGTGTTGTTGTCTGTAGGTCGCATGAGGTAAGTACGGATCTGAATTCTTGTCAGTCGTCTTTCGCGAACAGCATCCGTCCGTAGGTCAAGACTTAATGCAGGTATAGTCGCGTGCTCGGTTTCCACGCCTGCCGCTTGGTGGTGCGGTCCCCCACAATCTTAATCTGGTAGGTCCACGTCGTCTTCCGTGGAGTTCTGTTCGTCCCCAACACAAAGGCCCCTCTTCTTTACATATATATTTATGTGGTTATCGAGCATGGGGTGAGGGTCCAACTCTCGACGTTTGGAGATATGGCAAAGGTATCAGGCATCAACAATCGAGGCAATGCCAACGCATCGAAGCCGCACAGGAAATTTCGACGTAAAACGTGTGTGTGTTGGAGTGTATGCATCTGTATTGAAATAAGACTCTCCCCCCGTATTTGAGAGTCCTGCTGCCCTCGCATGTCGAAAGCCGTAGTTTTGAGGACGGCAGTCCTGGAGAGGGTGAACCCTGCGCTCGTACAATTATATGCATGGGGTTAGGTTCGTATTTCTCCTCACTATTTGCGAGCAGATCAGAATGAGAAGATCCCTTTGGCTAGTTTTGGTCGAATTGGGTGGCACTTTGGGCTTGTCTGTTGGCTGGGCATGGACCACTTGAGCTTAGCAAAGAAGGAAACAAGAGAAACCGGTGCCACGGTGACTTCGTCGGGGCCGTCGTTCGAAGGGGGGAGGGGGGCTTTCTGTCGTACATTGACAAGACGGGCATTGATATTGATATATATACATCTGTACTCCTATGCTGGCAAGATCACCGTGGCGGATCGTTAGCAAAAGCCGCACGAGCGCACTGTTAGGTTTTGCATGAGCTTGAAAAGGGGTGCATCGCCACAGCTTCGGTGCAAGCCCTGTGGATGGTTTGTGGGAGGGAGCAGATCAAGGTCCGTGAACTCTTTACTTGGGGGTATGGCATTTCCCATAACTATACAACCCCCACTCTTCAGCAAGCTCATGATATTTGCACACGCTGGAACAAAAAACTAATATCCTCACGTTCACAGGCCCGCAAGACCACCGTCAGGTACGGATGGGAGGAACATGTCCCCAGTCACCAGTTCAGACGATACACCGTAGACATTTCCACCGCCATCATCACCTACGATATGGTGGCCGTTTCGTAATTGTCGTGAGGAGTGTGTCCGTCCCAGCAGGATCACCACACGTCGTTTCCTCATCAACCATTCTTCCATTAAACCCCAACGAGTTGATAGTGTGACGAGCACGAAGGGCTCTTTACTTGATAACGGGTGACACGTGTAGCTGTATTGATAATACACTAGGGTACGGCAGTGCCGACGCCCTCGCCTTAACATAGAAATCGAAGCGCCACTCGCATCAGACTTATCTCAATCTGCACCCCTGTCCAACTGCGAACAAAACCGCTAAAGTCAGAGGCGGAACCGAGGCTCCTCCCGGAGCAATTTCTCCCTCAGGAGTAGCTCGTTGTGTGTGAACATGTTGACCATCAGGGTGAATCTGTTCATGGTGCTTGACATCTTGGAGACGCACGGTCCCAGGCCTGGAGGGTACACAACCATTGAAACGCGTCGACGGTTCGAAGTAGAGAATAAGCATAGAGTCAGGAGGCGACGCCAACTCCCCCGACATTTGATCAAACGTCGATTAGCACGGACATCGGATAGAGCGCACAAACCTACGAGGTTGGAGGTGGGTTGATGCATGACGAAGTCTTACACACAAAGAGCAATTTTACGGACGTATAATTCGGCAATAAACACCTCGATACTTTTGTTGACGTTTGGGTGCATGTATAGACGGGGGAACTGCTGTGTACGACCTTACCCAAAACGTACAAGTCGTCTTGTTGTCGCAGGACAAAGTTAGCGTAATTATTAGGTCGCCGTTGTTGGACTGGATCCCCAAATCGAAATAACCCCGTATTCAGCACCCCTGCGTAACGCCTTCGAGTCCGACAAGCGCAAGAATTGCTGAGCGCAAGGTTCACATTGAATCTGTAGGAGGTTTTCGTACGAATTGACGGTCCGTGATACCGTCAAGACCACGTCTCGGAGCTCGCGGTTAAGATCGCTCGCTGTTGATTTTCATGTAGGTATATGGTGTCCACCTACAGTAAACGCCCTCATTTCACGACAAGACCTATTCGCCAGTGTACTTCCGTTCATTCCGCGAATCTGGGTTTAACGCGAATCCCACCCCGCCGGCGCAACCATCGTGTCAGTCAACAAGAGCCCCCACAATAGTTCGTCCCCGTGCCAATAACTGCTTTACCGTGGAGGATGGAGTTCGAAGATTCTGCCCGTGATGAATTCCAGCGAGAGGTCGGCTCGTCGACCCCGTTGTTGATCCATAGCAGGGGGTCGTCTTTTCTGTTGGGCGAGCAAAACTCGTAGCAGTCGGGTTCGTCATGATGAAGCGCGTGAAAGCTTGCGGCAGTCATTAACGACGATGTACGAGCAACAAACGGCG
This sequence comes from Ectocarpus siliculosus, assembly GCA_000310025.1. NCBI lineage: Eukaryota > Phaeophyceae > Ectocarpales > Ectocarpaceae > Ectocarpus > Ectocarpus siliculosus. The sequence continues at coordinate 7,242 of FN648935.1, read as the reverse complement.
ACGGGGGGGCGTGTAGACGTGTAGGTTAGTGAGCATGAATATGCAATCGAAGGTTGAACAAAATCCGGAGAAGGTCGCGGTGGCGTGAGCCACAACAGATATTAGTACCTCAAACGATAGCAGCTCCAACGGCAGGAGCGGTCCTAATGTTCTACATTATGTGGATTTGTTGGGTAGTTGATTCCTAGACGATTCAAAATTGCGCGTACTTCCGGCTACGACCTCATCGTGGTATGATTTGCGTCGGCTTGCTTTCAAAGTTCTGGCAACGGGTAAAATCAGACGTTCATCTCACCGGTCGACAATGACAATGTTGATTGTCATGGCCCATGTGGGGTCCGGGTGGCACAGTAGGAATCTGCGCCTTTTGCATCCCCGGTCGTAGAACAGGATCCCTGGGCGGTGAGCAGGATGTTGCCAGATGTCGTCGAGAGCAGACGCCACCTCTGTATCCCCTTCGAACTCGATGATAGGAGACATCCCGGCCATAGTCCCGCAGCTCCACGTGCATATCAGGTATCCGAACGTGTGCCGTGGGCCGAGCATACTGCGTAGGTACCTGATGCGGCGCGGCTGTTCAAGATTGACGCACGCCGGGGTCAGCGAGATCGGTACGTTGCTGAATGTAGACCTCCGATGCACAGACATGACAGCGTTTTGCACTGAGGTTCCGTAAGTTAGAACACCCAACTATTTGCTTGAACACGCTGACGCACACAAGACATGGACTGCAACACTCCACAACAAGAACATGTACCTATTCATGTAGTTGGTACGCATCGGGACGCCCACCTCTCGAGTATCTCCTGCTGCCCTCGCAGCGCTTGTGGCATGCCACCCTCCTCTTCTTATCCATTGGAGGTAGTACCTTTCCCATGGTCTGTGGAAGGCGCAAACCAGACTGTCCTCCTCCCGCAGTCTAGGGCAGGGTGGGTCTGTGATGTTGCACATGTGGCCTCTCTTTTCCTCGTGATAAGTGCAAAACCTGACACATGGTGTGCACCGAACGCCAAGTGTTAGACAGTTTTAAACGTCCAGCTACAGCGGTGTTAGTCGTCAGGGGTAGGGCCTGTCTACGGCAGCAGGGTCGGCAACGTTGTCCCGCTCGAGATGATTGGGGTTATGGTTCGTAGACGACCATCATCGTACTATTGGTCAGGTAACGATGGTGACACGACTGGATGACTTGGTAAAGCACACATGAATTGGTAATTCAACAAGTCGTAACGAACGATGACTATCACCCAAGACCGCAAACAACCCACCCACCCACCCCCATGTTCTACCCAGAGCCCGGTCCGTGGCGAGAGGCCTGTCAGGTCAAAAAGCTCACCTTGACCCCCGTGTACCGCAGAGAGAGGTCATCGGCGCAGCCGTACGTCGCACACTTAGACCTCCTCACTGCCGTCAACCCGTCGCATACTGCGCCTCGTACGTGGACCTCGGTTCCGTCAACTTCGATCCGCTGACAGCACAACCTGCATTCGTGCCTTGTGTACAGCCCCTCTCTCTGGATGTCTTCCAACAAGATGTCTAGTTCCGTTAGTAAACCTTTCCAGTTGTTGTTGTTCGCTCCCGACAGGTTCCCGCGTTCGTCGAGAATTGAAACCTCGACTGGTCTATCGGCACGGATAGGCTGGCCGGCTGGGGGTGCGTGCCAAAAGGGTCCTGTTCAAGTGGGGCCGCACACATCGAGTTAGATTGCAAACGATTCACGCCACTGGCGTACGCCGACTTTCATATCTAGTTCGTCGTGACCAAGTCTGACGTTAGTTTGGTCGTTCGTGTAGTGAGCTCATTTCTGAACGGAGGTTGACTTAAGGTGCACGAGCGCGCGCGGTCTGCCACTGCGCGTATACGGGGTGGTAGGGACTACACTTAGAAGGGGGGATCCCGAAATGAGGATGCCCCCGCGCGATTGCTTTGGGAGTTGCCTTCTGCGGAGTGCGGACATGGGTATCCAACAATTGTCCCTGCTGTACGGTGTTCTGCAAGGACCCGGCGTCTGGAGGGAGCCTCTCTACCGTCCTTTTCGTTTAGATCAGCGACAATCCATCAGCGCACCCCCGGAAACGAGCCATGACAAAACTGAGGAAACATCGAGAGGAACTTGTGCCAAAACACGACACTCTCTCGTCGAAATGGTGCGTTTACATTTGTGTAGATACACAAAGGAACGCCCGTCCAGAATGACACGCATGTTGCATATATAACCGCCCCCTCGCGATGCAGCACGACCTTCAGCAATCCTGTCGTTACACAACACACTAGTTGTGGGAACCAGTGCACGAGTATTTTGAGTAACGTGGTATACCTCTGCAGGACGACGACCGCCGGGTAATGCACGCTAGGGTTCAGTTGGAGGCTGTACGGGGGGACGTGTGGACGCCAAGGGTTATAGCAAGTAGCGATCTGGCATACCTTTGCATTGGCGGTGTTTGAACAACGTCCAAATGGCCGAGCCCTCCAACAGGACACGTCCTGATAGCCGTGATGTTCCACTGCCCCGTTCGCGCGGGACGGTGCGGTGGTGGACGTCCGCTTGAGTCTGGAACCCTGCCCTGCATGATTAAACAATTGTACAGAGATGATAATCAACCATCTGTGTCTTGGCAGGTAGTACCATGAAGACATTAACGCGCATAAGGCTGTACTTTGCTCTTGTTCTAAAGCCTTGAAGGTACATCCCCGTACAGTACCACACTAATGATGTGCACCAAGTGCAGTCTGCCGGATTCTTATCTCCGAGAGAAAGTTTTACAGGGTGGGTTCCATGTGTGTTTTATAATTCCGGTCGTCCCTCCGTCCTGCTGACCATGATTGCCACGAGACGCGAGGCCGTACTTGGAGGCGTCATAGTGCTGCGATCTCGTGACTGAGTGCGTTCATTCCGTGCGGCCGCACCACTCGTGATATATTTTTTTTACAACAGGAATCGCGACTAACGCTGTGTGTGTGCAAACTACCACAAGATTCACGCAAAATTGGTACTGACCCCACGTGTACCAAGACAATCCCCGACGTTGAAAACCTCCACTCCGCTGTTGAGTTTACAATCTCTATGGGTCATATACTGTGCAGCGGATGAGGTTTCATAGTTTCCCGACCAAGTGTGTACGGTAGGCTAAGGCTTTCTCATAGTAGCGTTCGAGTTCTGTCCACTGTGTACGACGACGACAGGAACGCTTGTAAACACAAAATAAACGGCTTGGCATTGACCGCCAAAAATCGGGTCATGATATCGTGTTCTATCCGAGGGGCACTCTGCTGACGTGCAACAAAAAACTTGGACAACATGAAGTCGGCGTACAGGTACAGGCACACTGTAGGCCAACCAGCAGGGACCACAACACGTCATCAGTTACGTATTAGCGTAGTCAACCGCCTGACAATGGAGCGTGTAATGATTCAGCCACGTTGGAGATCCTCACCTGGTGGTGGCCTGTTCGATGGCGACGTGGTCCAAGAAATTGGTACAGAAGATAGCATGCCCCGATTTGTTCGCTATGAAGGGAGGAAGGTCACCATCGGACCACGCATTGTGGAGATGCCAGTCACACTGCCCGCCATCGTACACACCAGGTACCACACGCTTGTCGAACATGTAACGTGTCCCACATCCGAATCTACATGTCTTCACTATGTTCCACGCCGGGTAGCAATCCTCTTTCGCGTATACTGTTGCCCATTTAGACCTTACTACGAGGGCACGACCGCAGCATCTGGTCCTCTCCGATGTGAACGTTCGCGACAAGTACTGTGGACGCGAACCCTCGGCGGGTCGGGGGAATGAGGCGCCCATCGCCGTCGGAATATCTTCGAGCGGGGATCGATCAAAAACATCCACAATGCAGTCGTACTGCGCGGAAGTTAGACTAAAGTTGTCACGGAATCTCCGTTTCGAAGAGTCTGCTGAGTGTCACGCTCTCCGGCCCCCCCTCTTCCGTGAAGCGCATGTGGTTGTGCTGGCGAAGATGTTGCAAGAGCACGATCATGTCCGTGTCGGAAGTACCATGGAATAGGCCGTTGGCGGCGGTGATCCTGTGTAGGTCCGCGAACAGTGTCATCGTCTTGACAACGGACGAAACGTACGATACCTGTAATAGCGGACGCGCAACAGTATATGTCCATCATTTCTCTGTGTCGTGGACGTTTAATGCGCGAAGGAGATGACTGTGGCGAGCGGCCCCTACATATGTAGAACAAGGTAGGCGGAACCTGTGTTCCGCAAGCATTTTTGTCGGTTGGGTGCCATTTCCTCCCCTGGACCCTCGTAATCTCCTTGAGAGGTCGACCGTTTGCAACACGATTGGACGCCTACCTACTTGCAGGTCCTGCGGACAAGCACGTAATATATCGTCGCTGGATTTACCCCGAACGGTGGGAGCTGGGATCGTTAGGAAAACATTCAGCCGCGAAGTACCGCACCAAGCCGAAGGGGGTAAAGTGTGGTTTGAATGCGAATACATACGTTGCGTGAACCGCGGTCCGAAGGCACAGCTTTTCTGTCGTGTCCGGGGGCTGTTCCACTTGATACTTAGACGTATTCAAAAGCCATGTTTGGGTTTCTACATGTCACATGGCCTGTTCGTATTGGTTCGGGGCGGTGACCTTCGAGATAAGCGTTCGAGCGCGTGGGTGGAGGTGTACTGCCGCTGTGCGTCATCGGGGTTTTGTGGCCGGGTAAGACTCAGATTCAATTCGCGTACTTGCGCCGCGCTTTAGGCCGTCGTCGCAAAGCCGTCTGCCCCGCATGCTGTTGCTGCTACTGCTGTGTCGTCCGGAAGCCGGTAGGTATAGCCATGCGCCAGGTGTAACCTGGCGGGTGTTTGGTTGTGTTGAGTGGCGAGAACCGACTGCTGCCCAAACAAACGGTATCAAATTCCTTAGGGTTAGTGGTGGGCACACCTACCTGTACCAGCGAGAAAACCGTCGAGGACGTGTACGCCTACTGCCTACTACTGCGCGTTAGGCTCGCCTCGCCTTCGTAGGGGCGCAACTAAAATAAACAAGTTTAAAGCTTGGCGCGAAGCGCGCACAAGATCGGTCGGAGAGATACACGCAGATGTTACCAGTTATTGATGCAGGCTCACAGACCATGTCAACACTGCTGCTGCACACGCTCATACCTCACCCAACACGACGAGTCAGCCGTGTACGCAGGACTGCTGCAGTTTGGCAGCGCGGGGACGAGTGAGTGTGTTTTATGTTGTGGACGAATCTGTCTCTCGGGAACTAGCCGCGAGATCTGCTGCTCCTCCTGCTGCTGCTGCCGCCGCTCTGTGGCTGTGCACCTTATTTTGTCGACCTTGCGGTCGTACCTGAGGCGTAGGGCTCTGGAAATCGCCACCGACGTCCCTATGTGTGTTTTTGGTCGCCATTGGCCGACAGCGTGTGTAAATCTCGTTGTCTCTCTGTTTTCGGATGCGGCTGTTGTGGGTCAAAAGAATATCGGCAACCGGACAGACGGGCGAAGTATTTATTGACCCGGGTGTCCTTGATTCACTCGCTTATCCGCTGCTAGCCGAAGGCAACGGGTTTCGAAAATCGGTCTCGATGCTTCGTGTGATTTATTCATTAGGCCGCCCTTGTCCCGCGGAAATGCGTACAGATCAGGGTCGGGCGTGTTACGGATGCATCTGTGTATACATAGTAAGCTCAAAAGACCGGCCCGTATATATGTTTCGGGTCATGCAGCAGCAGCAGCAGCAGCAGAAGTCGCCTCCCTCGCTGGCGGTGCTGCCGACAGCAACCAACCGTCTCTGACAGTAGTCGAATCCGACCGCGTATTATGCGTACCTTTGGCTGCCCTTCGTCCCCCACAGTCTCGTGTGCTGCTGTGCTGGTTTTCTCGTGTGTCGTCTACGAGTTCGATGTGCTCCTGCTGCTGTGCTACATAGGTCTTCGGAGGATTCCCGCTCGTCGTTGCCCATCAACCAATAATATACATGTGATTGGTTGGAGGACCGGTATCTACCCCGTCCTACAGCTGTAGTACCCATACTAAAACTACTCCGTTGTCCTAAAACAGTTCTTCCGTATAAAAAAAAAAAATCTTCCTACTACACTAGTATTGCCCTTCGAATGTGTCCGGTTCCGCGCATTGTGGGGATGGCTCCCCGGGATCGTCAAGGTTTTGTACCTGCGCCGCGCTATTGATTGTCTTCGCAAGAGCCGCATCCCCTGTCTGCTGTTGCTGATGCTGCTACTGGTTTTATCGCGCCGAAGTCATGGCCATCAATGGCTTTTGTGCCTGTTGCGAGCGGTATCTACACCCCTTGGTTCTATTATGCCTCATTCTTCCGGAGTATAAAAAGTAGTATTGCCCTTCGTATGGGTCCGGTTCCGCGCGTTATGGGGATGGTTCCCCGGGATCAACCACGTTTTGTACCTGCGCCGCGCTGTTGTTTGTCTTCGCAATGGCCGTATCCCCTGTCTGCTGTTGCTGCTGCTGCTACTGGTCTTATCGCGCCGAAGTCATGGGCCATCAATGGTTTTTTTTTGTGTCTGGTGCATGATGTATTGTACCAGTAATATGAACACCCGTCATGTATAAACAGCAGTCTAGACCGATTACTTCCTCCTTCGATGAAGTTTGGAATCCTCGAGATGAGCTCGGACAGAAGAACGTACTGAGTAGAGAGGACGGAGCGGTTTATAATGTGAAGACAACAACAACAACAACAACAACAACACCACAACATAGATAATTCATGCCTGACCAAGCCTGCCCGTTTATTTTGGCGGGAACGCCTGGTTGCCTCCCTACATGTGCTTCGATTCGGCGCAGATATATGCTGTGCAACCCTACATGTGGTTCGAATTCGGCGCAGATATATGCTGTGCAACTGCTGTATCTCCATGCACCGAGGACGGATTGAGCCCATGGAATCAGTTGTGGTGGCTCGGGCGGATACTTCATATCGAATGCACAAACAAGTCTTGTACATACTGCAGTTAGGTGCCGCAATGGAGCAAGGGGTAGTAGAGTGCACCGAAACGGAGTGACGCGTCCACGTGTCCCAACTTCAATACGAGATGAAATGCCGTTGGATGATGGGTAGACGAACGCAGAGGTCGAATGAACACAGCTGTAAGTTGGTCTGTAACGAGCACATCATATCCGACGTACAGCAGGCGGATCGACGTTGTCCTATATATGTAGCCTCTCCGTAGTCCGCCTAATAATCTACCAATCACGGTTTATTTGTCTCGGACGCTCATCATACGGTTGAAACTAGT